>JAAOAY010000095.1:0-96610 GCA_013396255.1 Fusarium sp. NRRL 25303
CTTTTAGTAGGGCTGAATAGTCTTTTCAAGGATTAAAAATAAATTTCATTACTATAACTATTACTCTTTAAGCCCCCGGCCGCCCTTTAATGGAACCAGTGGCTGCTGGGTTGTTGGTGCTTCCGGACAAGAAGCCTATTTTCTCGGCGTTCATTGGCCTTCAGTTGCCATATTAATGACTCCCGAAGGTCTACAGTACCGCTTAGTCGAGCAGACTGTGTCCTAGATAAAGAGTGTCGACTTCAACGCTGTGCGCCTGACATATGCCATCGAAATGATTGCTCGGAAATACGACAACGACGGTTAAATATTATCATCGAGACCGCCCTTTTCGATGGCCTAGGATAAGAAAATTAAACCTTAAGCTCTCGTAAGAGTGCTCGAGAATAACCCATCTTTCACCAATAAGACAACCCGACGCCAGGTTCAAACAGGTATATCATCTGCTCGTTTATTATTTTAACTGAAACCTAGATGTTTGACGTAATTGCTGAAGAATTGGCCAAAAAGCAGATCCATATTCTCCTAGATAACCACATTTTCAAAGCAAAGTGGTGTTGTTCCGGCTAAGGCGGCAATACCGGGTGGGCTGATAGTTCATTCAACGTCACCAACTGGCTGCGCGCATTAAGCTGCAGGCAACTCATTAAGTCAGACCTACAATCAAAAGTTCAATCGCTTATGTAGGCAAGGGAAAACAGTGAACTGAACTTATTGTAATGTCACCTCGAAATGAGCTTCGGAAAGTGGAAAACAACTCTGGCCTGCCCACAAGATACAATTAGCAGACATGGCATTGATACGTTCAACAGGGTACCAAGGCCATCAACAATGCTAATTGCGACGTCCTAGTCTACCTTTCTGGCCTCGGCTACGACACGTGGATTACCCCAGTCTTCACACAAAAAGCACTAACACCTGGCAAAGAGGTCTTTGACAAAGATGCCTTTGAAGGATTCTCTAACAAGCTTGTCCTTGAGATTCACAACCATGAAGAAACGCTTGGCAGTTGTGCAACTCTCAAGACTGATCTCTACACCAAAGACTTCCAAGGTATGAACCCCACTGATGTCGCGATAAAGCTGTCCTTCCCGTACAGCTCACCAAATGGGACCACCTGCTGGATTACACGACCTGGCAGGGAGTCTACTAGACTTGCTTGAGGAGCTATGTTGGCTCCCTTAGGGCCAGTTGGTTTATGTGGGTGATTACAAGAAACTACTACACGCGTTGTGGGAAGCCGGATAATGATGAACTATGCGATTGATTGAATCACAACTGGACGGATTGGAGGAACCCTGATTTTGTTAAGTCGGCACTGGCCCCGTTTATCTGTCAGACTCTTGATAGTTAGGCTACTGTATATGCACTTTTGGGTCTCATGATCTAATATTCATTATGATTATTACTCTTGAAGCCACTTGCCACCTTTCACCATTGGCTGCAGACTGTCATCGAACTCATAAACAATAGGTGTCCCTGTAGGGATATTCAGCTCCACAACCTCTTCATCCCCCAAACCATCGATGATCTTTACCAGTGCACGAAGTGAATTCCCATGAGCCGCAACAAGCACAGTCTTGCCAGTTCTCAGGTCAGGAATGATGCACTCCTTCCAATACGGTTCCACGCGTGCCACTACATCTTTCAACGATTCTGTTCTTGGAGCTTGGATGGATTGGTCCTGTAAGCGTATATATGCCTGCTGCTTCTGGTAGGCATCGTCAGACATCGGTGGCGGCTGAACGTCATAAGAGCGCCGCCAAAGCTTGACCTGCTCATCGCCGTATTTCTCCGCAGTTGTCTTCTTATTGAGGCCCTGTAATGCGCCGTAGTGGCGCTCATTGAGTCTCCAGCTTTTCGTAACAGGAATCCAGTGGCGGTCTGCTAAATCGAGTGCAATGTTGCATGTTGTGATTGCACGTCGTAGCAGCGAGGTATGGCTCAGGTCTGGTAGGTGATTGTGTCTCTTTAAGAGCGCTCCCGCCAGAGTTGCTTCAGCTCGGCCGTTTTGAGTGATGCCCACGTCTTCCCAGCCTGTGAAGAGATTTTTCTCATTCCAGGTGCTCTGGCCATGTCGAAGAAGTATCAATTTAAAAGTCATTGTGATTCTTGTATTTGTTTGACTTGGAGTTGCAGGTGAAGCAAGCGCCGTTTTATAGATACTTGGGTAGGTGTTATGTGGCACCTTGATGAACACCCGAGACTTCCGAATAGCAACCTGACGTCACGGACTTTGTGAGGCAAATCGTCCGATGGAAGGTCACTTTGGTGTCACGCATAGCTATGTTAGTAGCTTATAGGCTAGGTGGCACTGTTTCCCGCGCACTTATGACTTTGAAACCCCGCGCGCATTTGTGCATTCTCGGCACGCAACAGTGCAGCTTTAAGCTTGCCTATTGCGACAGACGATCCCTTAGAAACAACCAAGCTGGGACAACTCTTTGAATTATTTATGGAAGGAAAACAATACTGCCCCAAGTTCTGAACATTGTCTGATGGGCGCATTTCAGCATGCTACACCCCCTCCTGAGCCGCATCCGTCCACTCGCTATTGGACCAATTGGGTGGTGAGAAGGGAGGCATCCATCTAAAGTTCCTTATTGCCGTCAAAAACAGGTCTCATCTGTTTCGCACTGCCGTTTTGTAAATTGAGCAGTCAACTTTGGCTAATAAAAGAACAGACCTTTGAGATACGGGCCTACTATAGGGGCCTCATTGTTTAAGCCTTCGTATATAAAGTTAGAACCTCGATAGGCTCATAAGACTGACGGCAAGGAAAAAAAATAAAAAATAAAAAAAAATAAAAGAACAGACAGGGCCGGACCATGAGTTATGACTGGAGCAAGCTTATCCTACCCTGCGCTTACTCCAAGGCCTTGGTACGCAGGCAGTTCGCACCCACCAGCCATCCCCAGCGGAAGGATATATCACCAGAGTCGCTCTCTTTCGTCGCCTCGATAGTGGACATTAGCTTCCATAAGCCTGCCAACCATGCAACAGATATTCAAATAGTCCCTTTCAAGCGGTGTATAGGTCTCTGTGGAAGGAAATGTTGCCCACCGCTTACCGCGACAAATACGAGCAACACGAGCAAAACGACCAACACGGCTAATACGACCAATACGATTTGTGGAGTAACTAATTTAGCGTATAGTGTGAGGAGGAACCAAGACCAGTGACCAATAAAGGCACCCCATTCTGGATTCATGTCCCAGTGGATTACACTAGAGCATTCTTAGCCGTTTTACTTGTTCCTGAAGCCATTGCCCTTGAAATAATGAATCTCAAAGCCATCAATTGTTCACTTTTTATAGTTCATTTCGGCAGGGCCGCAAAGCCTTTTGCACACTTTAACAGGCCTCGCCGGGTCTAGATCGCCCCGAGGTGCTCTGTTTCTTGATCGCGCCTGTTGTAATCGAAACTGGTGGCTGAGAGTCTACACCGTGATAGGGAGCTTAGCGCCTTTGCGACGTTCCCACGGCTATAAGATCTCTGCCCCGGAGCGTCACTTTTCTGATCATTCTCCCATCAGAGTAGTACTCCAATCTGACTGGCAGTCTATGGGTAAATTTGTTACCGCCGATATAATGCATATCATCATTGTCGGCGCTGGTCCAGCCGGCCTCGCAGCCGGCCTCGCACTGTCCCAAACCACCATCCAAGGCTCGCCGCCTCGCATTACTGTTCTCGAGCTGCGCCCGAAAGTGGAAACACTTGGGGGAACGATTATGTTAACACCATTGGCGCTACGGTACCTCGATGCGCTTGGCGTCGGCCCACGATTACGAAAGCTGGGTATCCCGGTCCGAGGTGTCGATGTCGTGGCTCTTCGGACTGGCCGGACTCTGGGGCAGATGTTACCGGGAACAGATGTGCTGAGAGTTATGAGACATCATCTTGCGCAGTGCATGGCGGATGCTGTTGCTGAATTGCCTAAGGGCCGGGTCGACTTGCGATATGGTGCGAGGGTCACCGACATACGACAGGTCGACGACCAGGGAGATGATGAGGGCACTGTTCGTGTCGACCTACGATTTGATGCCGATGAGTCGCAGGAGTCTATCAGTTGCGATATTTTGCTTGGGTGCGATGGTATACACTCTTTCATTCGGACCACGGTAGTGGATTGTGAACGGAAGAAGACGTATTCTGGTTGTGCCATCGCTTACGGGTACGTCAACTGTGATTCTCCTGGAAACATCTGTGTAACGACATCGGATGGGAAGCCAATCATCCGGGACTCTACTATGATCCAAGGCCAACATGGATCATTTTTCATGACCTATTTCGAGCCGTCGAGGGAGAGGGTATACGCTCTAGCTCTCATGCCAATGGCAGAGAACCAAGACTCACGGGAAGGATGGAAGGCGTTAGGAGAAGACAAACTCACACTCAAGCGGGATATTGTTGCTCGTTTTCAAGAAGGCAGTATTAAAGGTCTAGATACCATGATCAAAGAAAGCGACTGGTACTTCTACCCTGTCTATATGCTTCCTCCTGAAGGAAGATGGAACAAAGGAAGAGTGCTTCTTCTGGGGGACGCCGCCCATGCTGTAAGTATTCGTCCTCATTTCTACTGGTTCTTGGATCTAACATTGGCAAATAGATGCCCCCACAGGGCGAAAGTGCCGGTATCGCGATCGAAGACGGTGTCCTATTCGCCCATGTACTTAGCGAGGGGATATCAAGGGGAGTCCCCTATGTGATGGAGGCCTATGAGGCCTTGAGACGAGATGAAATTAACAAACTGCATGCCGAGACAATGTTTCGCTGGAACGCTGGGAGTTCGTCGTCGTGGCTATGGAGTATCACTATGGAATTCGCTACTTGGGTCTATCTGCTTCTTGCCAATTACCGACAGGAAGATTACTTTAAGCGGGACGTAAGAAGCTTTAAGCTTCCATGACTCGAAACAAACATTGCACAGACAAATTATTGAAGGCAACCGTTAATCTAATAGGTCTCTTTGTTACATCGCGGGTTGATCTACTTTACTAAGAAGGTTTTATCCTGCACCCTGAACCCTTGTACCCGAAAAGTCACGAATTGGCAGTAATCGTTAGTATTGATATTATTAACCCTAAAAATAAACCGCAACAATACTATTGCTATTGTATCAGAGGATTTGAGACTTCTATCATACTGCAGAATGAACTAGCTTCCTTTCGCAGAAATGTCAAGACATGCAAATAGCTGAGAATACTACTAAGCTGCGCCTCCACCAATAAATGTACTGCGCCACGGCTAATAAGCTGCGCCTCTATCAATAACTACTTCAATCCAATACGTTCCCCTCCAGCTTTCCCCGCCCTCCCGAGGTATCCTGTCCCTCATCGTAAAATCAAGTCGCGTGCTCAAGAGCCTCTAATTATGGCCTCAACGACATCTTACAGTCAAGGAGAAAACTCACAGCGAGCTCCACACAGGCGAGCCAACGTCGGATGGCTATCCCCATGTACGGACTTCCCGATCTTGACATCGCATTTCATTGACGCTAGTAGCAACCCAACCGCCGAAAGCAATCATCAATAGTAACTACGGCCCTGCGCTTGCAAACGAGGAACTATATGCTGTGGCACGCAGCTTGTCAAAATTAGACCAGTTTCTTCTTCTGTATTGCCAGCATTTCTACCAGCAAATTGCGTCTGGACAACTTAACCCAGGCGATGTTTCTGCGCAAAGACTAGCTTTGAACGACTTGGAGGATCTTCAGACAATCATAACTCAGATTCAAGATATTAGCAACGGCCGGTGCGTGTTCAGTAGCCTCTACTTAAAGGAAAGACATATCCTCTACTATTGGGGAAGAGCTATTTCATTTCTCTCTCAGAATCTCCTAGCGGGGGACGAAATACACCAACCGTCGCTGGGGAACCTCAAGAGAATCACTGAATATGCTTCTGATCTAGAGAATGCAATACTTGATGCAGGCTCGGCCGGGGTGCTGACATCTGATTATCGACTGGTGCTTTCCGAGCGATGGGATCTTCTCGAAAGCGCCTTCGACCTATACCATCAGCATTCGCAATCTCCTCGAACGGTTGCAAGATGGTGAGCCATCTAGTGAAACCTAGAGAAAGTAAGCTAAAACAATCGTCCAGGCCCGACATAGCGCGCAAAATCCAAGCGGCACCGAAAGTAGTGCCTCAAGACAGCAAAACAGGCCTTCCAACGCAGTCCGGTGTATGTATGTCTTTTGACCAACTTTGGACATAAACTGACCTCAGCTCGTAGACATTCACAACAATACTCTGGTTGACATTCGTGGGAACTACTTTATCCAATATCTGGACCTTTGCACTTGCTTACAATTATTCCGACCATAAACCAGGAACTACAAAGGACGCAGATTTCTGGTTTCTCATGCAGAGCTGCATCACGCAGGGTTTTACCTTAATAATCTCAGGTATCCCTTTAAGGGCAGATCCTCGATTGCGAAAACGGACTTGGGTGCCTCCCATGTTGCTAGCATTGATCTGCACGATCATAGCACCACCGCTATATCTCACAGCTCCGACGGAGTGGTCGAGCTTTGTTGGCCTTATAGCTACTGGCATACAGGCTTTCATGGTTCTGCAGCTTGTGACGGTTTCAGGATGAGTGCAGGGCCTGTGGTTGTATGGCTACTTAATAGTGGCTGGATGAGTTGTGGTCATGGTTCTGAATCAACACCTACTCAGGTATATGCAATAAGACGTATACTTAAGAGATCAAACACAACATTAATGATGCAAGATTATTGAAGAGTACAGCCAAGTCACCATGTAAATATGCATTCGATTGCTGCACTTGAAGGTGAAACTTCCTAGGCTGCCAGGTAACAATACAGCCATGTCACAGACCGTCCCTAGCTAGTCAAAATCAACAGTATTGACTGGTGCCTCTTTGTGGGTCCAAATTCACGGTCTGGCAGTGCATTATGAGCTGATGTATCAATTCTACTCCAGCTAAGTCTGACTAATATCTTTGCGTGGATGTAAACTCTTAAGACACAAGTCTCTAATGAGAATAATACATCTAGCTCAACAAAGCTAAATCTAACACATGAGGCATTTGATCAAGACAGGAGCGCCGATCCAAGGCCATTGGGCACTCAGGATAATTCCCCCAGTGTTACAAAAGAAGCAGTCCCATGCACTAGTCTCGCACTCAATTTGATACTCCAGAGTCCCATGGACGCTAGAATTCTCTCCTGTTTCAGGCCTTGCCTTGTTGCGCATAGTGAGGTCCATGCTGCCAGGCATCTTGTAGTACCTGTCAACCTTTTGCTCATACAGCCGGCACTGGCCTTCATGGCCCGGTCGCGTATCGGGCTGCCTGCAGACATCTGTGACCACCTCTCGCTCCGACGAAAAGTCCTTATTGGTTGCCAATTCATCGAAGACTTTGGCCATCTTTTCGAGGGCATCGGTGGCTGGGTCACCCTGGCATTTCCAACTGATAGTACACTTGCCGTTGATGGCTTGTTTGGTAGTGTCGCACATGTAACTATCCTTGAGAAAGGCTTTTCGGGCTGTGTTCATGATCTTGCTGGCTGGGATGTTGTAGATTTCGACAGTATCCTTATTCAAAGAGCCATGAATCTCCAGCTCCTGGGGCTTAGGCTTTGGAGGATCGGGTTTCGGGTCGTTGGGGCTTCGATAAGCACTACCTTGCTGGTGGTTACAGACGTAGGCGCTTGAACACCACTTGCCATCTGCCAACTGGAACACTCTGTCGCGGTGGTACGAGTAGCATGTAAGGTCATGCTTAGGCTCAAAGGAATGGTGAGCCAGTCCCGATCTGTTAGGGTCCTTGACGTTTTCGTCAATAAGAACAGCAAACTCGTCGCCATTCGGCAGAGTAAACCCAAGCCCGCCCTGCTGCGTCCAAGGGTAATGGCCAGACCATGGTATATTGATCATCATGGTTGGCTTGTGGGTGTTGTCTCCTTGGCCAGTCCAGACGTCACCGTTGTAGTACATGACCTCGCGGGAGGTCGAGCCGCCATTCACGCCGAGACCGATGCCACAATCGGCAAGGACCAGGTTCTCATTTGGAGTGTTTTGTGAAACGGCAAGAGGGGCAGAAGAGAACAAAGTCAAAGCCATCAAGGCTAGGTGAGAGGGTTTCAGGGCCATCTTAATAATGGGGAAGGGATAGAAGAAGGTGTATTGTTTTGCGTTTTGATGTAGGGAAACCTAGACTTGAATGTGAAGTTGATACTGAGTCTAAAGGCGAGGCTCGTCGCTTTATATATTATTTAGAAGCTTCACAATCCAGTGCGGAGTTGTAACAAAGTACGATAATACAGTAATAACAGTTACACATAACTGCAAGCCTTCTGCAGCTACATGCTGTCAGCTTACTGAAAGAACCACTTCCTCCTGGGCGGGCTGTGCAATTCAGAGGGTACACCCAGATCATTACTATCTAAGAACAAAGTCAGTTGCGGGTAATTGTGACGCTGCACTCGGGCTCGCCGACTTTGCAGTTTAGTGCCTTATTCTGATTACAGCGCGCAAGGTCGTAAGATCCACCTATATACATATCTGAGTAATAAAGACAAGGGTGAATCCACTATTTCGTTGAAGCTGAAAACTCCCTGCCGTTGAGGTGTCATTGAGATCCAAAGAGTAAGCATGAATTCCCCAAAAGAGACTTTTAAGCTTAGATCCTGCTTCCTGCAGTATACTCGTGCTCTATCTTATGCAGGCAAAACTTGGGACAAAGCCGTTATATTTGCCGACTAGTGGCTCGACCCTTGAATGGCATCTTGGCAACGCTTAGAAACTCGGACTCTGCCGATACATGAGTGGATCCCCGCTGATTCTGAGGCCGAGATACAGCTCGCTAGCCCTATTCACAGCCTCAGAGGGTAAGGATTATGTTATTCATTTGCATCACTTTATTTCATTTACGTTCGAGCTGTGGTTAGAAACTCTTTTAGCCTCTCAAACTTATCAGATCATCAGTAAGCTTTCTTCTGAATGGGGTGATGTTAACATAATGATCTAGTATTCTAAATCCCAATAGCCCCGTTAGGATTGCGTCTTTCCTTTTGCAGCTGAGACTTATGGCTGTGTGCTTAAATCAGCAGACAGAACTTGGTTTGCTTATGGGCGATAAAACGTTGACAGAAATAAAATGTACATAGAATGGTATACACTCGATGTTGGTGTCACAATCGAAACATGTTATGGTCCGTCTGGTACTCGATGGACCCATCTTAGGCGGCAAGGATTCCAGGTGCCGTGCTCGGATCAAAAACGTTCCACACAAATGGCATTTCTTGACTAAGCCCATTGCCCCCAAGCTTTCTCCCATTGACGTCTTTACTGAACTCGGATAAAGTAGCTGAATACACTTCGACAGCTGCACGAGCCTTCATGTTGATCCGAGAATAAAACTTACTTTCGTTGAAAAGAAAACGCAGCGAATCAGTAGTATCAGCCATCTGTGCTTGGTTGAAAGCTGCGACGAGCGAAATCTGCTGTATCGAGGCTTCTAAATCTGGGAGAAATGATACGAGGCTAGAGATGCCCTTGTCCTTTGGCAGCGGTTGGTAGAGTGATAGTGGGTGCATCGGCAAGACGGCACTGTAATGCACAAGACTATTGCTATTTAGCGATCCATGAAGGATCGAGATGAGATACGCGTGATGTGAGAGAACAGCGACCAGTTCCGATTTGGTGGTGATGGTGTCAGGGAAGTCGACTATAGAGGCGACATGGGCTGCCTCATGAAACCATGCGAGGAGCTCGTTGTCCGCTGTGATTGCGTCGTCCGAAGGGTAGTATGCGTCAACATACTCGGTGATAAAGGTTCGTAGAGCACCTAGGATGACTGAAGCATCGTCGTAATAGGGAAATGACTTCAACTCAGGACCGTACTCGCAGTTTATCAACCCCCGCCGTGTGAGCTTCGCTTCAAGATAATTCGCCTGCCAGGGAGCACATTCAGACTGCCAGACCTGTTTACTGTACTTGATCGCCTGTTCACCATTCCAAGCAAAGTTCTTCTCGATGTCGCCGCCGGGATTAACGAGAGATACGCTGGCTCCCACGCGGTATGCAAAAGAGTTGACGCCCACTACACAATGCGGTCAGTTCTACTATTTGAACAAGTCTTGGGTATAACCTACGGCGACGGATCAGACCCCAGATTGGGTGCATTTCACTGAACGACCTGGTAGCCGACATGTAGATCAAATCGGAAGATATGTGAGCGGCGGCGAGGTGATACCACTGATTATGCCAGACATCATTCATGTTGAGCAGTATCTTGGCTAGAGTCCAGTCATTGTCTTCATCAAGAGGGGTATAGATCAAAGGCGAACCGTTGTTGGGACGAATGGCCAGTGGTAAGAAGTCCTGTGAGCCAGGATGAATGAAGAACAGCGCCTCACAAGCGCCAGCGTAGCGACCTTTTGTCAAAGTCAGGTTCGCCAGATTGCTGTGATCCACGATGAATAGGCGTCCTTCTCTCTGGAGAGAGCGCTGTGTTTTTGTCGTGATCTTCCGTGCAAGCTTGTCGTCAACACGCAGTGCTACGCGCTCATCTGGTCTAACTCGTCGTAGGCTTTCGGGATGTACAGAGAGCCGCTCCATAGAAAACGACAGATCGGACTTGGCATTGCGGAGGACTCCTTCAGCAAGCCCATCTGGAACGCTGTTCTGCCACTGGCCATCGTATAGCTTGAAATAGTCCTCGAACGAATCTAAATGGAGGGTCTTGATATGGAGTAATTAGCAAGGGAAGTGATTGGAGTCCCTAGACGTATTATAATATCTTACTCCGTTCAGGGACGCTTGGGCTTGGGCAGCGTCCTCGTCAACATGGTTGTAGACAGGTGCCTCAGATGTCTCGAAAGCACTGTAGTGCGCCTTGACGGCTTTTTTGCCGAGTGGCCCTGAGGGCCATGGGTTGACGCGGATGAGAGTATCATCCGTTCCGTACTGGAAACCTTGACGCGTCTTTTGTATTGCGGCAGCTCGGCCTGAGTTGTTGCTTAACGGGAGTGAAAAAAGCCGTGGCGGATTCGCTGCTGCGACGGCTCCCGCGACATTGAACAGCAACGCGACATTAAAAAGCATTTTTGATTCCAAGGCCGAAGAGCGAGACAAAGGAACAAGGTCTGGTCGATGCAGTCCCTGAAACGGAGAAGGTTCGTTCTTATAGGTAATTACCATTCAACAACGAGCGGGCGTGCAATAGGGATTAAACGGCCGTCATAACCATTTTACAGTAGTAGTGCTATTTAACTGACTTTCAGCATCATTTCCCAATTGCCCGCATCCGTATCAAAGTCTAAATTCACGGCCGGCAAATGGCTATGTAGCACTAACCTTCAAAAGTCGGGGCGCTGTCGGCTAAGTTCGGTGCCCGCGGATTGGATGCTAAAGGACTGACCTCTGTTCTTTTACTTGACCATAGGCGTGGTAGAGCCTAGTTGACCTTCCACCACAAAGGTAGACTGCATAGTATGCCACTGCATAGCACATACATGCCTCTAGTGTGTGCTTCACATTGGTAGCTATAACTCACCTTGACAGGTTAGATCAGTATTCTACCGAGACGGATATTTAGTTCGTTTATGCCCATCACACTGGGGCAGCGCACACATTCCGCCGTGTCGTAGTGGATCCGGTATCCGTAAACACCGAAGAAGCATCAAACAGCCTCACTAAACTGTCAATGTGCAAAGCTGAAAGTCGGGCCCGAAACATGCCTCTGTTGGACGAATTATTAGCGGCAACTTGTATGATCCGCTACGTCATACTGCAATGTGCAAGCTTCTACTCCCAAAACTCGAACCCGCGGGTGCCGGGATCAGGGGGCCCCTAGCAAAACATCAAAGTCTACTCGAGCACGGATGTTGATCAAATACTAAAGCGTCTGGCAATAAATACCCGATCTCGCAGCACTTCTCAAGCACCATGGATATCTTAACGATAGTTCCGAAACGCCAAACGACCAAAATTTATCACCCCTCCGTACTCAACCCGAAACCAATAGCCGCCATATTCCACCATGTTCGAGAATCTCAGTCTCCGAACTCCATATCCTCCACCGCAAGAAGGATTTTGGGGACAGCCGACTTCAACCCTGAACTGGTGCGAGGAAGTCAGTTATTTCCAACATCCTGGGCACCAAAATGCTTTATCCATTGGTTCATACCTGATACCCATGCCAGGACTATGTCATCAGCCATTACGCTGCCGAAATCACAAACACCTTGACCAACGCTTTATTCATTGCGCTTGGCATTCGGGGAGTACGGAATTGCCTCAAGTATAAACATGACACGGTATTTGTCATTGCATACTTGGGCTATTTGCTGGTAGGCTGCGGTAGTTTTGCTTTCCACGCGACTCTGTCATGTATTGTATTCCCTGTCCTGAAAGCTATGCAAGCTCACTGACAGGTGCCTAGATCCAATGCAGCTCGTAGACGAACTTTCCATGATCTATACAACATCCATCCTCTGCTATGCAATCTTCGCACACGACAGGTCTCGCTTGTTCTCGATATTCCTCGGTATCGGACTAGTTGCGCTGTCCATCTCGATCACGGTACGTACTTCAGATCCTTTGAGCCTAGTATATCGTTAACTTGCCCCTCTCAGGCATATTATCACTACATTCAAGACCCTAAATTTCACCAAAATGCCTTTAGTATCCTCTTTCTCGCTACAGTATTCCGGAGCCTGTACACGATGGAAGCAATCTTGCGACCCATGTTGACCAAAGCTTACACAAACAAGCCCTCTAGGACTTCAGTCTTAAGCAAGGAAACGCGACGCTCTCTAGTACAAGGGGATCGGGCAATAATTTATGAAATGCGATGGATCGTCACCATGGGGTTCATCACCTGTGCATCCGGTATTGCAGCCTGGAAAGTGGACAACATACGGTGCAGTGATCTTGTCCGGTGGAGACATCAGGTGGGACTGCCATGGGGTGTACTCCTCGAAGGCCATGGGGTACGTACGACTTCGTGATTCTTGATTTCAGGCAGCTAACAAGTGGCAGTGGTGGTATGTTATTGCACTGAGATAGTGTGTCGTTCTTTGACTAATGACATCTAGGCACCTGATGATTGGGCTGGGAGTGAACTATTTTATCACCTGGGGTATTTGGCTCAGGCACTGCTTGAACGGCTTGCACGATCAGTACATCTTGCATTGGCCACAAAAGCTCTTATCGCTTCCGAGTGTGGTCCCATCGCTTCAGCACCGAAGAAATCAAAACCTACAGCATGCAACGAATGTTGCCTTGCGGGATTCTAGATTGGAAAAGAAGGAGCTTTAGTCGCACGTTATCTAAGCTGTTGTGACCGTCATTAATGTTGCTACAAATTATAGATAAGAAGAACAATACACGACCTCCACAGACGTAATGATAGACATGAATGAAAGGTCGGAAAGGTCAGATATGTTGTTTTTCTGTTGAATCTCCCGTTGAAAACGATGAGATGATCCCGCTAATATCTGTGGGAGCTGCTGAACTTGCATGTAAATCCGCTATACGTATTATAGGCCTTATGATAAAACCTCACTCTTTATTCTACAAACCCATAGTGACATAGCTTCAGTCGAAAGCGACAGGGTGTTCGCAGGAATGGATTGTAGTAGTGGATTCTGGGTGAATACAAAATGACACAAATTTCTGTATAATATGGCCCCTTCCGGATTCCATTTCTAAATCAATAACTACCTTTTGTCTACCTATAATCAGTTTCGGTATTATTAATATTCTCACCATTCTTTATCCGGTCATCCCACCATTTATGAATATCTGGCGCTCCTGACACCAGCATCTTGATGTCTCCATCAATCAGGAAACTGTCTAGGGCACTCTCTTCAAAATTATCCATATTATCCATTCTTAGCGCTCGAAGAGAATAGCTTTGACAAAATGCTATCAAGTTCGGTGCCAGAACTGAATGCGGCTTCGTGATGAGATGAGGCAGCCTTTCCATGAACCCTGTTCCTCTTCTACCCTCCATGGCGGAAATAGATTCAGCTGAAGACAGTTAGATTTGACCTCAAACGTGAGAAGTAATACCTACCTAGGCCGAAGCGAATGAGTTCGCGCTCTGTTTCCAAAATGCGATAATTCGAGAATATCGAATTGGCTGTTTCCATCTTGCGCGCGATTATGTGCAGGTAGTATACCAGCAATTCGAAAGGATAAGAGTTCTCGATCCAAATATCCCAAAAGTTCCCACCGTGCGCCATCTCAACGGATGAGACCATGTCATTCCATATGGGCTTCTCAATGATCCACTGGAGAGACTCGAGCAACCAAAGCTGATCACCAAAAGAATTGATGGATCGTCCGAGAGTGGCTGCTGCTTTGCTCATCAGAAACTTCTCTCGGTCTTGGAACGACATTCTGGATCGCCAGACGATGGGGTTCCGCAGATGGCCCTCGAAGATATCTCTCATTTGGCCCGGCGAAACGAATATCGCTTCGGAATCAAGCCACATAGCCAAATCGTAATCGAAATGATCAGCCGCAGACATCTTCTTGATCGATTGATAAGCGTATTTATCATAATTCTTCAACAAGCCGCTCGTGTCTTCGGGTGTCAGGTCCGCTCGTAGCCTGGCTGGGAGGATGTCGTAGAGGTTCACGATATTAAAAGTTGGATTCCTCCCGGGAACGTTGTCCTTTGGTGTCTTCCACCGACTGAATGTTTCGTTGCAATCTTCGAGGGCCAAGAGAAGCTGAGTAAGGCCCTCGACTTCTGCAGAGTTGGATACGATGATGTGCCAGTCGACCTTATCATGGTCGACGCATAGACACTTGACGGATTGGAAATAGCGAAAGACTTGGGGAAAATGCCCATCCTGGATATAGTGTTAGATTCAGGAATACTGTGGTAAGAAAGGGGGGTCTCACAAAGGTTGGTAGCAATACGGCGAGGCGCTTGGTGTCTATGGGCTGCACCTCGCTGAAATTGGGGTGTTCTGGTTTGTAATTGACGAGCCGGTCGGTGTATCGACTATTATTGGCTGGCTGCGGCGGCCATGATGGCGGATCTGACAGAATCCATGGATTCTCAATATCATTCGGTCGGAAGGGGAGATGAGGCGATGTATGTAGCGCGAAGAAGACGACGGTAGAAAATGTCAGAACTGAGATGCCAATTAGAGCGTTTTTGAGCCTGCATCCAAGATTAGCATAGTCGAAGAGGTTTGTCGCAACATATAGCTGACTTGCCAAGCAAGATAGTTGGGCTTGACAAAGAGCTGTTCATACGAATATGACATCTTCATGTCAAACATTCTATTCATAACAGCGCCGAACAAAAGATTATCCCTTGGCGGAGGAAAATTGTTTAGAGATGGAGAAATGGGAAATGGTTCTAAATCCCATAAATCACATGATGGAGTCCAGACCCGGATAGTATATCTGCGAAATCTTTAGCAGCATGCCAGCTCGTGTCTAGCCCAGCGACTAGTAAAGCTTGTTCCATTTCGCTCCTCTATCAGGGCTAGCGAGGAACATGGCGCGATGAAAACAGCCGCTATACGGACGGTCAACGAACTGGAACTAAGCCTCAATTGACTCACTGGAATGAAGACCTTCTATTTCTACCGAACCAAACGCCATTACAAGGAATTCTATATGCTATGCCACCCAATCACTTCTGCACATGTAAATCAAATCCGTTTTCCGCTAAACTCCTCCGCCGGCCAACCTTGCATTGTCCTCCTCTCCTCCACAACATCGCCACCCATGATAAGGGTATGTTCCAGCAAGCAGCTATCACTCTTCATCTGTGCACCACTCAAAAGTCGACTTCCTGTCCGGAGTACGCATCTATCGCCAATTTCAACCCTGTTCAAGTCGAACTTGCCACGTGTGTTGATGTGTGCGACGACGCTGGCATCATCAATGACAACGCGATCACCAAGGGTGATAAGATCCGGTTCAGTAAACATGAGGCTCGGGGTACCGTTGACGAAAAGTGCACAGTCTTTTCCGATTTTGGCACCCATGAGCTTGAAGTAAATGACCATCCAGTGCGTCCCAGTGAGGAGGTTCAGGATACCATTCCCTTTGTAGCATTGTCGGCGAAGGCGCTCAATGCCGAGAAAGATCTGCCAGCGCTGGCAATACGGAGACTTGTCCCAATCGTAGTTACCAGCCTTGCGACGGCCCATGAGTAGCCACTTTGATCCAATGATGATTACCAGCGCAAGAACGGATTGGATCGTGGAGAGGATAGCGATGCCGGCCAACATGGTCAAGAAGATAGCGACAAGGTCAAACCAGACGTTCATCCCACGGGGAAAAGAGCTTCGGAACATGATGCCCACGAATTGAATGGATGAGACGCTGGGGACGTCCCAGTAGACAGCGGTGAAGACTGTGAAGAAGGCAGAGTAGAGGAATATAGCGAAGGGGCCGAGGACATAGTAAGGTGCTAGCTTGAGGTAGAAAGCTCGACCGAATGGAGATAGATGCTGTGCCCAGTCATCTTTGCCTTCACTGCCCTCAGTGCCACTTCCAGATGTGATGCTGGGCTGTGTATCAGGACGGTCCTTTTCATCGTTGAACTTCTTGTCGTTGGTGAGGGTATCCTCCGATTGCATGTTGCGGATATGGGAGCGAGAGACCTTGGTGTCACTCCCGGTTGACAAGCAGATTGCATCGCCTGCCTTGGAGCCGACATAGGTACCATCAGAGACATAGTTGCCGTTTCGCTTGGTCAAGGCACCAGATCCCATGGTAGTACGCTCACTGACTGTGACGCCGGGGAGAAGACAAACACGATCAGCGATCATGGCGCGGTCTTCGATGGTGACCTTCTCAGACCCGATCCCATCAGAAGTGACGAGATGAGAACGTGAGCCAAAAACTACATCGTTACCAACGTCGATGAGATGGTAGTCACCGATGCTAGGTCCTGTTCCAGGCCAGTACACGCGCTCGCCAATCTTGGCACCCAACATTCTTAGCGCAATAGACGTAGCCTCGTAGTGCTGCCCAAACAAAGACGTCATCCGATGGAGCTTCCCCTCCGGCAACAACGTCTTGATCAAGTTCGCTCTCCAGTTATTCACTGTGGAACGTGAGTTGGGTTTGAGCTTTCCGAAGAGGCAGTCCAGAGTAGACTTGATCAAGATGACAAACCCGAAGAGGAAGAACGGACCGAATAGGCATCCAAGAGCAAGGGCAAGGTAATGGTAGGCGATTCGGTTAGGCTGAGTGAACCAGTCCACGCTGCTTCTCAATGGAGCTTTGTGGTTTACCTTTTGACCCTGTGTAGTGACCATGCCGACAAGACCGGCCATCCAGGGAACTGCAGAGAGGAACAGACCGATGAGCTTAAGCGGCATGGTGAAGAGCAGGTTCAACACCCAGTGAGGCTTGGGTTTCTCGCTTGGAAGTTGGTCCCTGTACTCCTCACTCGCGTCCTGCACCTCCCAGCTCGATGAGTTGAAGCCAAGGCATGTATCAGGCGGCATGGTCGTTCCGGGAGCAATGATAGAAGAAATTCCAACAGAACATTTGCTTCCAATGGTGATGCGACCAAGGTACATTGACGTGTTCCCCTCGGCCGCAAAAGGCCGACAGATGCACTTTATAAGGTTACATTCATCCCCAATGTCAATCAAATCCCACTCCCCAATCGCAGCACCCTCAATCTTAACATTCCTGCCAATCTTGGCCCCCATAAGCCGACAGTATATCCTCTCCGTCATCTCATTCGCATCAAAGAAGCCCTTGCCGCAGATAGCAACAATCTTTTGCACAAGCCACCATCGGGTATGATACATTCCCCACATGGGGTACAGCCCTTCTCTATAGCGACCGATGATGAGCCATTTGCAGATAATGCCGATGATGGGTGATACAAAGCCCATGATGATACGGGCGATGAGCATGGAGACGGTGAGGTTGAGAAAACGGCCGGGGAGGGAGTGGTTGGTGGGGAGTTTTTGGGAGTGCGCGAGTGTTACGAAGAAGATGGTCCATTGGACGGCACGGCGGAGGGGGTAGAAGATCACGAGGGGGAAGAGTTGGAGGATCATAAGGAATGGGTTGGTGGAACTGCAAGTCTCGGTATATCCAGTGATGGCACTAGGCTGGTCGGACTCATCAGTCTTACTATCGAGCATCTTGTCAATATGTGTAGCGATTGAAGTAACAGTGCCGCCGTTGAAGACTACTGTGATGGGGAGACTAGTCCCGAACTCGGTACGAAGCATCGAGAGAAGACGACCGGCGCGAAGGGAGTCACCACCGAGACTGAAGAAGTCTGCATCGCGGGGAATATCTGCGGGTGGGAGGGATAGGACTTCGGCGAAGGCTTTGGTGACGAGTCCTTCTATGCTAGCGGCTAGTTCGTTCATAGAAGCCATCTGAAGTTGCTCGAGTTCTGTGCGGAGTACTTCGACGTTGATGTTTCCCGATGTGTCTTTTTGGAATGGGTGAGGCATGATGTGAATCTCGGTAGGTATCATGTAGTTGTCGATAATTGATGTCAATTGGTGTCGAATGTCAACAAGAACCTCAGAGTCAACAGTACTTTCAGCCTTGGGCGCAAGAACCGCTTCTGGAGAACCATCATGAGTGCTAGGAAGGCAGAAGACATCCATGTCTGGAGCGATCTTCTGGATATGAGCCGTAAGCTTAGTATAGTCGACAGAGCAAGGCAAGCATTGGATAGACTCCGACAAGGGCGTATCAGCTGGAGGACAAACTGCATCCCAATGCCTACCCATATAAGGCGTATCATCAGTAACAGAAGGAAGACCCAGTCGTTGACCAAGCTTGATACGTAGAACCTTGTTGTTGTTCTTGGGAAGGTCTTCCATGTAAGTGATCAAGACGGGCCACTTTGCCTGCTGAAGAGAAGACTTCAACGCGCCATGAAGAGTCCTCAGATCAACGCGTGGAGTATCGGGAGATGTGACAAGGGCAATAGCGACGACTTCTTGAAGAACATCATGCGATGCTGAAAACGCCAAAGCCTGTGACACTGTTCCGTAGATAGGCGAGTCACTCTCTTTTGAAGCCGTCATGATGGCGTTCTCAACCTCAAATGGAGATATCAACTCTCCACCGCGGTTGATGACTTCTTTACTCCGACCAGTGATGTAAAGATAGCCATCGTTATCCATGTATCCAAGATCACCAGTATCGAACCAGCCGGCCTCGTTGAAGGGTGACTTGTCGTATGTACCATCGGTTTTGAGATATCCAGGGAAGACAGGTTCGCCGCGAACGCAGATGCGACCGACTGTGCCGTTTGTGACGGCTTGTTCAGACCAGTCGAGGATGGTGAGTTCGGGGCCGGTGCTGATACCTGATGTACCTTCGCGATCGAGACGATAATCTAGTGGAGGTGTAGAAATGGGCATGCACCTGTAGCTGTTAGCATATTTCACCATGAAGGGGAATGACTTACTCCGTCATTCCATAGCTTGGTAAGACAACACAGTTGAACGTGTCCCTCAGTTGATACGCCAAAGAAGGTAGTAAACCCCCAGCAGCGTTACAAGCCAATCGTATCCGACTTCTTCGCAAAGCTTCTGGTCGCGCTGCTGCCTCTGCGATGATGATAGAGTGCATAGACGGTGAAGCGTAGTACCATGTTGGCTGAATGGTCTCAGCCACGTCCCAGAAGAGATTGGCATCGAAGGAGGGACAGCAGACTGTTGAGCCGCCGGAGAAGATCGGTGCAAATATGTTTCGGACTAACCCTCCTCTGTATAATATTAGCAGAAGCGAGTGGCAGACTTGTAACTGCGACTTACACGTGGTAGAGCGGCATCATGTTCAGACAGATGTCTTCAGCTGTGAGACACCATGATTCGATGACGAAAGCCACGCCAGCAATGATGGAGTGGACTGTCAATTGAACTACCTTCTTGGTACCCGATGTCCCACTTGTGAAGAGGATCAGCCCAATGTCATCAGCCTTGTTAGCGACTCGTTCAGCGCTGCCAGTGGGGATAGCTTCTCCATCGACTGTCCTTAGCGAAATGCCCTCATCTCGAGTCCAGTCCATGATGAAGATCTGGATTCTGTTATCTGATACCCAGTTGGCATCGAGCTGTAATTTCTTGTACTCATCCTTCGTTGTGAGGATAAAGTCGGCTCGCGCTTGAAGAATGTCTGCTCGGAATTGTTCTGCTCCTGCAGCGGGGTTGATTGGCGATGCGGTGTAGTAAGTCGTGACAGCGATGCAAGTTGCTGCGAGTAACGGACCGTTTGGTAGCGCGATGGAAACAACAGGTGTCTTGATGGATGCATCAACAGGAAGTTGGAAGCTGTCCACGAATTGTCGTAGTTCGCGATGGGTGATGACATCCTCATCTGTGGGGGCTCGTAGGGCTGGCTTGTCATCGTGGCCAATGAACTGCGCAAAGGATGTATACGAGCTCCTAACTAGCGCTGAAGCTTGCTTGATTAGGGGCGAAAGCTCGTAAGTGCTGTTGGTCTTGGCATCTTCTGGGAGTTGGGTGTAGAGTCTTGTGTAAGTCTTGATGAGTTGGAAGACTGGCCATGGTCCAGGTAGTTCCTCAAGGAGATGACAAAACATGTAAAGGGAGGATATAGAATGTTTTTGGGCTGTTGGTATGGCAGCTAAGAGATCAGCTCTTTCTGGGTTCAGTGCTACAAGGGACTTGAACTGTTGACCCTGCTTGACCGCCATTGGCGGCAGCTCACAAAGCTCCCGCAACAAGCACGGCACATTCATATCTCGATGAACAAAGCGGTAGAAGAAACAAAATAACGATGATCCTTTGACTCAGAGTAATGAAGATCTGATAAACCTACTCATCACAGCGATCTCTCATCTCTTATAACAACGTCAACTCTCATCACAGCCCTTCCACTTTTTTACCCAATTTCGTCTCGCCGATAGATCAACAGGCAGAATATGAAGTCTAATCTGCAAATGACACGGGCCAAAGATCATCCAAACCTGAAATCTAATCACAAAGGTCCTACCGCCGGTCCACTTCATCCCACTTAGACTTATTGGCGCCCCGATTTACGACAAGGGATTCTCCTGTAGATCCGATTTGATCTTCACGGCATTTCCTCTTGGGCTCCATACTCACGCGGTAGGTGACAGCTGAATGGGTGGACTGCCCGGCATTGCCACGGGTTAATCATCACTGACAGTATCAGCGCTTGCTGGCTTGGTATAGACTAAGATGTTACTAAGGGGCGGAGTGACATATTATTTTTCCTTGGTGGCCGTGCAGAAAGCGGTTCGTGCGCTGATGTCACAGAGGAATTACGACGACGAATAGTCTTCTTGACTCGCGAAGAGTCCATTGTTGAGGCTATGGCCCTTTGTGTTATATCCACCGATTGAGTTTACGACAATGTAACAGGTTGAACCGTAAATGCTCCCTGTTCATCTATTTCCCGATTGGTTGGGGTGATGTAACCTGGGCTTTGAGCCGCATGGTCCAGGGATCTACGACCCCGGTCTCGGAGGGAAACACGTAAGCTCAACTTGACGATATCATGTTGATAAGTGAGCGAGTTTCAAAAGGTCCGGGGATTACTAACGAATTTGTAGATCGGTAGTTGGACACGAGGTAGGCTTGGGGATTTGGTGAGTCAGGCAGGGTTGGACATGTCAGCGGCCGAATGGCGCAGCGGTTGGATGCAAGGCATTCTGCGATAGGTGATCATAGTGAGCATGTTATCATTACCACTTTGGATAAAAAGAGAATATTTCATTCTCTGCACAGGAGTCACTGCCCAGCTGAGACGCGTATCTCATGACCCACAATGACATATGTTCCAAGTTGGACATTCCATCACTTAAGCGAATCATCAAGCTTATCCCCATAACTTACCAGCATCCCCAAGATAAGACTATAATAAGAGTAATCTCAATATCACGGGGTAATGAATTCTCCGATAAGCTGTTTCTAGATTATTAACGACCTTCCAGAGTGGAACGTCGACACGTCAGCTGTCATTGGACCGCGCGTAAATCTATATCGAGACGGCCCCGTCGATTAAACTTTGCGCCGCTGCGGCTTTCCCGCCTCTTTCTGCTCCCCGAAACCTTACTGGACTTCATCTCACTGTCATGAGATTGGGCTGACGAATGGTTCTTTTGATGTCGTGAGAGCAACTGCCGAAAGAGCTACCAGTGCTAACGAACTCATCCTGCACAGGCTGCCTTGTAAGGCGGTTCGGTCGTCAGACCCTTCTGAGAAGGATCTTGTCTTATAGGGGATGCGATACTTAAGGTTTCGTACTGGTATGTTATTATTTCCCCGTATCAATTTGTTGCTTACGGTGCATCCCGCTCGTCTCTGAAGACAAGGAAATAACAAGGATTTATCACGAGGGCTATGCACAGGCCTATAATCTCATTAGCAAATGCAATAAATGTCATATGTTGGCGCGAAATAGTGATCTGTCATTTCGACCATGTCCTTCGTTGCATTGAATTTCCCAATACTCGTGCCTCACCCAATCGCTATTACGCTTCAGTGTCACACTATGTCTACCCTGTATCCTACCCTTACCGTAGAGCCTAAAGATCATGCTGCCGCTTTTCCCGCTCCTCCTGATCCAGGAAGAAACCTTAATCACCGTTCTTGTCTTCTCCTACCCTGCGTTGCAGTCCGTCGGCGCTAACGTAGATAGAGACCTTCCAACCATTGACCTCCCTGTCCCCGCAGCGGATTCCTCCTTGAGCCTGTCAATCATTGGGTACTTCCGTCTTGACTGGTAGCAAGTTCATGCCATTGAGTTTGGCCGTTATTGTCAACGCCGCTCGCGGTAAGCATAAACCTTAAACCCCCTCTCGAGTGTATTTCAAAAATCCCGAGACATTGGATATGGCGATATTTATGTTCTCGTAGATCACCTTGGGACATTTGTTATCTGCAAGTGGGATGAAGGCCTGAAAATCTCTGCTCCCCGGTATGCTTTAGTTCCATGGCGTCCTGATGTTTATGGTGGAGGGGGTGGAAAGGCTACTACGCCAAACCGATTGGGGTTTCTTGGGAGCGCAGTCTGAGTGGGCAAAGAAACCACTAAGTTGTAAGTCAACGCATGATACCAGCCACAAAATTCAGGTAAAAGGAAATGCATACGACGTGGCAGAAACTGATTCATGATTAATCACGTATCAAACTATAAATCCGCCTGAAACATAATTGTTCTCGAATCATGACCTCTAACATGTTAAATTTATACCTTAGTACAGGTTGTCTAATAGTTTACTACTGTGACTAAAGTTCAGTAATAACCTCTGATTTCGCATTGTGTAATCTCCCTCTCCCAGATCACTGTGCTTGAGCAAGAAATGGCCTTCCAGTTCACTAATATCAGCGACGTCAACATATAAATAGGTCAAGCTTCAAGTTTGTCATAATCCTTCGCATTTCGGAGGAGACTAATGATACGGAATTAAGTAGCCTGTCGCCCATATCATCATTCATTCATTCTCGTTATGCTTGCCTTTCTGGTGGATCGGCGTGTACTTCTTTGCAGTACCTCTTCAAAGATTAATTGACCTACTCTACACGGTGTAAGATATTCCAAGTGTGCATTGAATAACTGACGCAAAACTCACATTGTCACTTTGGATCTCTTGTTTGCGCGATCTTTTGTTTGGTGGTTTCTGCTATATAGTATTCTCTGATAATTGTCCTATGGCCTATCAGCTACAAAAGTTTCCCCATGTCCCCTCACATCAAGCATAATCTGCCCACTGCTCTTTAACATGCATCTCATGTTCAATAGACGGCGGCGTGGTCAGGGTAGGCTTCGGCCTGATGGGGAGATTAATGCGGTGCTTTCGCGGCTTCAAATGGTTTGCATGCTCTCCTTCGCGCCAGCAACTGCGATCGTTCTGATAGCTTGTGCCGTGCCCGTCCTGCCAGCGATGGATCCTCATCTCTTCGATCAAAGAATGAAAGCCTTCGAATTCTTCATCATTAGGTCGTTTCATGTTTTTCCCGAGTTTTTCCAGTTTGGCATGTCTCCTCCATACCATCAAGTCCAGTGGGGTTTGGTCGTTGGAGTCTTTGCCATCTGGGTCCGGTTCTGTAAGGCCATGCTTGCGTAGGTATGTGATATGATCCAGGTCACCGTACAGAGCTACGTAATGCAAGACAGATCTTTGCATGTTGTCGAAAAGGTCGAGTCTTGCCCCTCCTTTGTAGAGATGATCAAAGATGCTGTTACACCAGGGGATACAAGATGCGAGATGAATAGGTGTCCTGTCATGTTTATCTCTTGTATTGATGTCGGCTCCTCCCTTTAGAAGTGTCTCCAATTTTCCAATACAGTCCCATGGCTCAGCCGCATTGCGAGATGCCTCGATGAGGTGATGTATTGGAGCAAAGCCTGTAGCATCGACCTTGAGTCTCGGATCTACACCATAGTTTAGGAGAACTTCAAGTATTTCCTTCGAGCCTTCTTCCACTGAAGCGCAGGCAACATGCATTGCGGTTAATCCCTTCGAGTCCCGGACATCTGGGTTGGCGCCAAAGTGAAGCAGGACTTTGATGACATCAACCCATCCGTAGAAGGCAGCGAGGTGCAGGTAAGCATGACTCCACCTGTTGCTGACAACATCAAGACGATTCAGACGGTGGAAGACGGTGAGCATGGCATTCAGGAAGGGCATTTGCTCGGGATTCCTCTCAACGGAGAAAAAATGCTGTTGTCTGCGAACATCTATTCATGGGAGGTCAGTTGCATGGTCATGATTGGGGGACAGGGTTGATTTACTGTAGTTAGACATGGTGAGTGTTGTCAGATTTCTAGATATAAGTACAAGAAGGGATAGATGGACACCGGGCCATGATGGGTGTGCAGCGCAAATTTATACGCGTGTGAGGGGCGTGATCTGGGCATCAGGTGCTATGTTCATCAACTCAAACAACACTCTGATAAAATTCAGTTCATCGGTTTGAGTTTATACAAAGGTGAGGAGTCAGTCAGGCGGGCCTGTTGCAATGCAGGCTTTGGGCAGCATCTTCATCAAAGCTGTAACGTTACAGGGGCGGGGATAAGCCATGCTTTTTATTTGGCGCGATATTCTTCAGGGTAGCTTAGGTTGGGTTATCGATAAGGCTATTTTGACATATGAATACAACTTAAATGATCAATTGACGAACTATCTTTGTATCTGGAAGAGTACATATCGCCGAAAGCTCAGCACCGGAAGCTTAGCCAAGACATAGTTCTCGGAGCTTTCTTGTCAATGGTCAATTGAATTTAAACTCAACGTTTATTACCAGCCTCCGGTAGAAAGTGAGTCACCCTTGTGTGTTGAGAGATGCCAATTCCAATCCAGCGTGATGCAGCGTTCGATACGCGTTTTGACTGCCTGGAATGTGGAAGCTCAATTGCGCCACGTAGGAATAACGCTCCAAATCACAGCCAACAATTTTGGCGGGAGAGATCCGATTTGTACATGTCCAAGTTAATAAGTTTCGGAATTTGGAAAGGGTCGGACCGCCAGCCAATCTGTGGTGGCTTATACATAAAACACCAGTTCTCCTGACAGTCGTGATTGGCTGCGGGCATGCTTTTGAATTTGCCAATTACAGTATTTCGGCGTTTCTAATATAAGCCCTCTCAAGTAAGTAGGTAAGTTCATGAACAACGCGACACATCATTCGTCGAGGCCATTTGACACCCGCCCCACGAAGAGTATATCCGCTGAAACACAGAGTATCTCAGGTCAAGCGCACAAATGGAAGACATGATAGATCCAGAAATTTCTGCATTGCGGCTTTCATTCGATGACCATTAGATATAAAATCTCCCTCGTTATGAGTTCAGTGATTATTACTACAATCATTCCCTCCAATACCAATGCTCCACGTGTTCAAATCAAAACCTTAGTTCTTGTCCTGGTATAGTTTCTTCCAATAAATTGCGTCAACCTTGACGATAGCAAATCGCAAGAAGGGCCACGACTGCATTCGCGTGCGGAGAGTCTTTCTCCATGTCGCGAGAAGGTTCTGATCATACGCCGTCATATCAGGCTGCCGTTTCTGCAGACACAGCATGTAGCAGAATAGTCCGGGATATGCGAGACAGTTCCGTGTGTATGCGGGCCAGAATGCTGACTGATGCCTGGCATCTAAGCCACGTATGAATTTGATGACTGTTTGGATTAGACCGCGGCATGCTTGGAGCACTGTCTCCACGGAGGATTGTACGTGGTTAAGCTGTGTGTTACTGTCAATGATGGGGCGTAGCAATGCTCGTAGGACGAGGATGTGAGTGGTGTAATATGCTACGTATAGGGATCTATGGCTCTTGACGGAGTCATCGGCATCGCTGTCGCCTGGCTCTGGTCTGAGCGCTAGCGACTCGGGAAGATCTTCTAGCCATTTGAGTAGCTGTTGGCGTGGACCGCGAGCTTGCTCGAGGAGAGATTCAAGCACTTGAGGCCGTGATGCGGCACGCAGGGAGCTATTTTTGTCACTTTATATCAATACATGGCCAGAAGAGGGGCTATGAAGAGGTCTTACAAGAATTGTCGACAGATTCCGCTAGTGATCTCTGTCAATGAGCATAAACGGATGAAATATTCAAGTGACTGATCTCGAATGCTCTCCGGTATTGTAGCTGTAGGATCAAGAGTGAAGTCGGCAGATGTAAGTGGTGAGACATCCCAATCATCGTCAGATATCATGGAAGACCGACCATGAGTTACTGCACGCCAAGTATACTCAACATAAACAGCCCACCATAACCGTCTCCGAAGACGAACCTCCCACGCTGGCAATTTCCATCCAGTCGAGTTGACGTTCAAGCCAAGTGATTGAGCCATGGCTAGCATGGAAGCTGCCAAGGACCACACGAAGGGGTTCTCCACAACGACGACATCAAAGGGAGTGTGATTGAGAAGCAGAAGAAAGATCTGGATGGTGGAGAGACGGGGAAAGTGAAGTTCCTTCTGAAGACAGGTGTACGAGATTTGCCATAGATCGTTAACGTCAGGCTTGAAATATGCACTGTCGAGACAAAGCTTCTCATCCCACGGCGTGAAGGGCAGTGCAAGGGCGTATACACCCGCAAGTAAGCCAGTAGATGCCTCGGCGACAAACTTGTTCAAATCTTCAAAGACCACAGAGCGAGAGAGGATCGGTAAGTCTTCGAAAACAAATCTGAAGTACCTGTTCGCAACTAAGTAAGTACATTGCACAAGTATAGAGGGAGGGGTAAAAGCGTACAACTTCACCAACGCCACGCCCGTTTCTCGATCCACCAATTTCTCAAGATGTTCCCTATCACCCAGCGACGACATGCACTTATCTACAATCTTCTGGCTCTCAATAGCAGTCCCCGTCTGACTCTGCAGAAAGTGAATCGGGGGATTCGCGGGGAACGCATGTTGCTGCCTCCGATACGCAACGCGATAAAAGTCGACTTCATCACTACTCGAGTACGGAAAATGGTTAAGAGAAAAGGGGTCTGACTCGTTGGAGAAGCCGATTAGTGAGGTTGAGTGGTCTGGCCGTTGGTCGAATGAAAGGCGCTCGAACAGGGCTGTTGGGCTGGCGGGAAGGTCCGCTGTTTTGCTAGGAGTGGCGATGGGGATTTCTCCGTAGTCATCTGAAGGTGTTGGATCATCGAGCGGCTCGAGGTTGGGGAGTTCGCCGTTGGCAAAGAAGTCAAACGGCTGGTCTATGCCGTGTTGGTCGAATGAGATGTCCCAGTTGATGCCGCCTCCAGGTGAGAAGATTGATTGCGATACTGTGCCATCCAGGGGTGTTAAGTCAAGCCCTGGTTCAATACCTGAAGATTGAGCCTCTATAATCTGTCAGCCCATGCCTTTTATTTCATTCTCTCTTCTCACCATCCGGCATGCTTAACGCCTCATACCCACCAACATTCTGCATCAGCCCCTGCTCCGGCTGCGGCACAACAATCGGCGTTCCTCCACCGTCAGAGTCCAGCCGTTTGGTCCGATTATCCCTGGGCTTCTTATTCGGATTCCCCACAAACGTGCAATCGCGTCCGGTGCGATCACAGAGCTGGCATGGACGCGTCGGATCAGGGATATTGCAGAGCACTTTGCGGGCCCTGCATAAGTCGCATGGTCTCTGTGACTTGGAGCGGTAGCGTCTTATGCCCGCGACTTGACGGTGCGGGTGCTCGTCATGATTCATTGCGCAAAGTGAGATGCTGATATGGTAGGACTCGTGGTATGCGATTGATGGAGTGAATTACCGATAGCGGGGGCCGAGTTGGCGCCGATATCCGGGCACGTGATTGAAAGGCCGGCAGTTAGTTTCGGGGGACATGATGTCTGTCATGGGATACGAATTGTCGCATTTGTACAACATCAACTACAAGTCTAGTTTGTTAAATGGGGTGTACATTGATATTAATCGTCTTCCCCATGAAGATCTATTGGGAAGAAGGTTTTCAATTGAGGCCTGCCTTGGCCTGTATGGCTGAAATTCAACAGCTTTATCATGGAGCCAATCATGGTATCCATGAGTGCCATATGTCTGGTCATTATCTATTATTCTTTGCGCCGACAGTTATCACCATTCACCATTATCTAGCCCTTCAATCCTAAAGAGAAGAAACGATTACTTCTCGATCCCATTACCGGCTCAATATTCGTATCATGACATGTTCTTCAGTTCATTCAAGCACGGTTTACAATTTCACTATACAATACAGACATTGAATTATCATACCAATTATCCAAGTCACTCGTTCCTCGTCGCACGAAGCTTATCATATCGCAGAACCGCTCCCAGCAAAACACTCGCGCCAAGTGCACTGCATCATGTTAGTATCTCCAATCCTCCACAACACGAAGAAAACTTACCAATCTTCAGGCGAGCAATACTCGGTCGGGTTATGGCTAATCCCCGATCTCGTCGGCGTAAAGATCATACTCGTAGGACAAACCCGATTCGTGTAGCAGCTATCATGCCCCGCTCCACTAATCATAGGTCTCCAAAGCTTGCCCTCCGCATTCTGCGGTAACGTCGAGCAAACATCCGCAGCGCTCTGCTCCACGACCGAAATACACTCTTGATTGAACTTGACAGCGGGACTATCCACAAGGAGCTCCCAGTCGACTTCACAGCCCTTTTCACTATCGTTGTGAGAAATGCGCTGGAACTCGGCTTCGCACTCTTTGACCATCTTGGCGAGGACTTCATCCTTGACGTGGCGGAGATCGAGTGTGAATTTTACGGTGTGAGCCATTGTGTTGACGGTTCCGGGGTCGGTGGTGAAGATTCCGGTTGTTGCGAGGCCGTCGTACTTTTTGGCGATTGTGTTGGCGGCGACGAGCATTTTGCTGGCGGCTAAGACGGGATCTTTGCGGGCATATAGTGGTGTTGTGCCTGCGTGGCTGTCGCGGCCTTTGACGGTGATGTTGAACCACTTGAAAGCTTGGACGCCTATTTTCGCTGTTAATCACCGTACAATGTCCGTAAAGGGTCTTTCTTACCGTGCACAACGCCAATTTTAAGACCCTCGTCTTCTAAAATAGGTCCCTGCTCGATGTGAAGCTCGAAATGCGCGGCGAATGGGTTTGATCGATATGAAGCAGGCTGTTCGCCGCAGTAGCCTATCCTGTCGAGCTCTTCCTTCATCGACTTAGGGTTAGCCGCCAGAACTTCCCGAAGATCCCATGCGGTTTCGAGAGGGATGACATCGGCCCATACGCCTGATGACACAGCCATCTTGGGAAAGCGAGCGCCCTCCTCACTACGAAAGTTAGCCAGCTTCTCAGAGAGCATACCCGTCGCGGGACACGTACTTGGTCCAGTTCACCACTCCAATAGGTCCTGCAGTCTCATATCCATGATCGTTCAACGTTCGCAAAACCTCAAGACCAGAAATGACTCCAAGAATACCATCATATCGGCCACCAGTAGGCTGCGTATCAAGATGTGAGCCCATCATGACTGGAGGCAAATCATTGTTCCTGCCTGGCCGAATCGCAAACAGATTCCCCATTTGATCAATCGAAGTCTTTAAGCCCAGCGACTTGGCGTAGGTGATGAACCAATCTCGCACTTGCTTGTCCGAGTCATCGAGACTGAGCCGTGCCATGCCGGTTTCCGTAGAGGCCCTAGGGTAATCAGGTTAATTTTTGTGAAAAAGGACATTTTGTGGGAGTGACTTACTTTCCATAGCGGTGCGCGGCGCCGAATTGACAGCTTTTGTGAAGTGATTTTGCGAGATCAACTTCGCTGATTTTGAACGGTGGTAAAGCGAGTGAACCCATGTTGAGAGGAATTGACTGGTTGGTGATAGGTTTGTTGTTTCAATTGATGATTTAGACCAAAATCTCAAATGCTCAACCTCAAAATGTCTGTTATTGCCAATACTAAGTTTCTCGATAACAAATTCAGTGATAAATCCAAGTATTGTCTAATTATGTATACTCTCCCCAATTGTTATCCCTTATCGTCCCCGACGGTCATAATTCCCTCTCAGCATTGGGGATCACGGCCGAGTGCGGAGAGTGGGGTCATTGTCCGCCGTCGGCCGTCGGCGGAGACTATTCTTCATTGGGAAGCTTATTGGAGCTCGGAAGTGAACTCCAACCTCGCCGATGAACTATGACATAACCTTTTTGCATGGCTACAAGGATGTCTCAAACGCGGGGTACCACGCAGGAACTTTATCTTCAATTGGCTTTCACAGGCGATAATTGTTGAAGAACTTTGTTCATAACGGTTCCTGATTGATACTGGTGTAGATTGGCTTTTTGAAACTCAATTGGAGATCATCAATGCATGAGTCAGCGTTGCAGCTTCAATTCCCAATCTGAGTCTCTTATCATCTCATATCAGTCTTATCTCATCTCTATCATGTATAATCATTTAAAAGGGAAGGATTTACCATAACCATCTCCACTTGTGGAGTTTTTTGCATCCGCCGACGGTTTGTTATAACTTGACTATCAGACTATCAAATGCGGGGGTGGATAAGTGACCATCATGCAGCAGATCACCTGGTGATAACTCGGATATGCATGCGACCTTAAAAGAGTAGATCTGGACCTGTAATCCACATTTTAAACATCATATTCTCGCAAATTCTTGTCAATATACATTCAGCACTGGTCACGATGGAAGCCGCCGAGAAACAGTCGGACCTGAAAATGCCGGTTGAGCAAGAGCTCGATCACAACTCTGGCGAGATGAACGACATCACTGAGGTCGAGAAAAAGGTCTTGTCCAAGTTTGACAAGTTCGTCATGCCACAGATGGCACTGCTTGTTCTGTTCGCTTACCTTGACCGAACAAACATCGGTAAGTCTTTTATTAACCTAAGCTGCACCTCAGAAAGCTAATCGTCATACTCAAGGAAACGCTCGAGTTTTCGGCTTCGAAGAGGATACAGGCATGCATGGAACCCAATTCAACGACGTATCGATGTACTTCTACATCTCATACGTAGTCTTCGAAACACCATGGGTTCTCGCCGTCAAGAAATTCGGACCAGGTCGCGTCCTTGCTATCGCCATCATAAGCTGGAGTTTCATCACTTTGGGAACTGGCTTTGTTCATAGCTACGGCCAAGTCATTGCCTGTCGAGTACTCCTCGGTTTCTTCGAGGCCGGTCTCTTTCCGTCACTCACTTTTGTCGTCTCTCAGATCTACCCACCTGCATCGCAAGGAAAACGCGTTGCGGTTCTTTACGTCTCTATTGCACTCTCTGGAGCCCTTGGTGGACTTATCGCATATGGTATTCAGTCGATGGGTGCGCGACATGGTTTGTCTGCTTGGCGATGGCTGTTCATCATTGAGGGTGCTATCTCACTCGTCATCGGAGCTGTTTGCTGGTTGAGTCTCCCAACTTCTCCGCAAACAGCTTGGTTCCTCTCTGAAGAGGAGAAGTCGACTATGATTCTCATCAAAGAGCGCAATCATCCATTCAAGGAAACAGAAGGCTTCTCTTGGAAGCAAGTCGTCATGGCCCTCACCGATCCGCTCGTCTGGCTTGCTTCCGTCTCGCTATTCTGTGCTTCTATCGCACTGTTCGGCTTCGGTACATTCCTGCCCACTCTCCTCAAGGGCCTCGAGTGAGTATCTCTATCTTGTTTTCGAACACCACTAACTAGTGATGCAGCTACACCTCTCTACAAGCCAACTATCTCAGCATCCCTGTCTACGTTCTGGCATCCATCTTCACTGGAGCCACCACCTACGTCTCAGACCGCCTCAACCGCCGAGCTATCTGCCTCATCCACTCCCCGCTATTAGTCATTGTCGGATATGCGATCGTCGTCGGCACCGGGCACAAGGCGGCAGGTTTCTTTGCCATGTTCCTCGTCGGCGCTGGCGTCTACTCCTTCAACACTGTTTTGGTCACGTAAGTCAACACCCTAATCACATAACAGACATTGAACTAACGGTTTGTAGCTGGGTGTCAAACAATATGCAGCCAGATTACAAGCGCTCTGTCGCAATTTCTATGCTGATCTCACTCGCAAACGCATCCGGAATGGCTGCATCGCAGATCTATCCCATCCAGGATGCTCCTCGTTACGTCATGGGAAATGCAATCTCTCTTGGAGGAGAGGTCTTGGCCCTTGTATGCGTCGGACTCATTTATGCTCTTCTCAAGTACCGCATGCGACAGAAGGAGAAGTTGATCGCAGAGGGTAAGGACAGTAATGGAAAAGAGGGAGATCAGAGCTTGGAGTTCAAGTATGTATTTTAAAGAGCTCTGATACGCCAAGACACGGAGGTCAAAGCTTTCAAGAAGAGTTTGTTATATAAAGCGTAAAAGTTATCAAGTGTTGATCCATGTATGCCCGGAGTTGGGTACCAGTACGAGCATATTTGTATGTCAAGAAAGGTAATGTCGTTGAGTGTTATATATTAAAATAGCTATATACTCGAAGATATTTTGGGCTTCATGGGTGAAGCACTATATACTTTGCTATGTGTCCGGGTAGGGGTCAGCAGAAGTTTAACCACCGTAGCCAAAATCAGGGAAAGAAGGTGTGCTCTCATCACAGGCGAAGCGAACAAAGTACTTGTTATCGCTACCATCACCGTTGACAATGACCTTTCCATCAGGAGCCTGCACCTCAGCGATGAAGTTGAGATCACCCTGAGCATTAGCCCACAGGAGTCGGAAGGGAGTGTAAGTGCCAGCAGTGAGGTGAATGGTGAAAGTCTTGGAGGTGCCACCGGGGTAGTCCTGCTCGAGATCGGCGTTGGCGCGAGTCCAGCCTTCGATGGCCTTTTCGCCGAACCAGATGAGGGTGATCTCATCAGAGTTGGGGATGGTGACTGTGTAGTCGCCAGTCTCGGGGGCGTAGAGGAACGCGCGGTGGTTGACGGCCTTGTACTGCCACAGCTGCGAGGGGCTGCCATCGTAGATAGCGAAGGAGGTGTCGGAGGCTGTGCCGGGAGGGATACCGATGCGAGTGGTCTCGCCCTGGTAGGTGGGGGTGGCGGTATGGAAGAAGGTGGGGTCGAAGGAGGAGAAGTGAGGAGGATCAGAGTTGTAGAATGTGTGCTTGTAGATGGCATACTCCAGGCCGGCGTTATCGCAAGATTGGTCGGCAGTGGGCTCAGCAGAGGTACTGGTGGTGGCGTCGGCAGTGGTAGTTGTGCCCTCAGCAGTGGTGGTTGTGCCTTCAGCAGTTGTGGTGGTTTCAGCAGCAGTGGTAGTACCCTCAGCGGTTGTTGTTTCGGCAGTGGTGGTATCCTCGGCGGTGGTTGTAGTATCAGCAGCGGTGGTAGTGCCCTCAGTAGTTGTGCCCTCAGCAGTGGTAGTTGTGCCCTCAGCAGTTGTGGTGGTGTCAGCAGCAGTGGTAGTACCCTCAGCGGTTGTTGTTTCGGCAGTGGTGGTATCCTCGGCGGTGGTAGTTGTACCCTCAGTAGTTGTGCCCTCGGCGGTTGTGGTGGTGTCAGCAGCAGTGGTAGTGCCCTCAGCAGTGGTAGTTGTGCCCTCTGCAGTTGTCGTAGTGTCGGCAGCGGTGGTGGTATCAGCCGTAGTCTCGGCAGTGGTGGTATCCTCAGCAGCAGTGGTCGTGGTACCAGCAGCGGTGGTAGTGCCCTCAGCAGTTGTCGTGGTATCGGCGACGGTGGTGGTGCCCTCAGTAGTAGTACCCTCGGCGGTGGTAGTACCCTCAGCGGTTGTCGTAGTGTCGGCGGCAGTAGTAGTACCCTCAGCGGTGGTGGTATCAGCAGTAGTCTCGGCAGCAGTTGTCGTGGTGTCAGCAACGGTGGTGGTGGTGTCAGCAGCGCTCGTATCAGCGGTAGTAGTGCCGGCAGCACTTGTCTCGGCAGTAGTGGTACCAGTGGCGCTTGTCTCACCAGCACTTGTCTCAGTAGCACTAGTCTCCGAGACAATCACTGTAGCCAGGGTAGTAGAACTCTCCGAGACAACAGGGACGGAGGAATCCGTGCTGGTAGAAACAGCAGCAGTCTCAGTCGCTGTGGAAGAAGCGATCTCGGTGGAGGAAGAGACTACAGCAGCAGTTGTTGTTGTGCGAGGCCTGCAGGGGCCAGCGGCAGCGAAGCTGGCAAACGCCAGGCCCGCAAAGGTAAGGATTGACTTCATGTTGGTAAAGAACGTGATGATTTACAAGTAAAGAGTGACTGGGAAAATGAATGAAAAGAGTGAATGGATGAACGGGTGATCTACAGGGCGGGACTGGGATTGTCTACTGCTATATAACCACAGCTTCTTATCTATAGCCATGTTAAAGAGGCGTTTGCTAAACAAGGCAATTTCTTCGCTGCCGTCCAACAATGACTCGTCTTTACGAGACTAATATTACCATACTGCGCCAGGCTGAAAACTTCAGCTGTTGTTGAAATTGCGATTGTGATTTGGCTGAGCTAACCCTCACGCTGTACTCCGTGTACCCCGTATTCCTCTTGGCATCGGCTCACGTTTTGTTTCCTTGCAAGGTTCAAGGATGTTGAATCTAGCTAGCTGCTCATCAAATACAGAAGCTAGCAACGGTCATCGCGGTTTGTTCAGCTAACGACCGGATGGTAGGGCAGTGGCCTAGGCCCGCCTCTGAAAGAGTAGTAATAAACCTGAAACCCGGTTACTGGTCGAAATTTACGTCATGGCGTTTATGTTTGTGGGTAGACCAATAGGAAGTTGAGCGGACCTGGCTTAGTGCACTTCTGCACAGACTGTAATTTCTAGATCGTTAGCTCGAGGACCGTTGAGGCTTGAACTGCCCCTATACCCTACAGCTACACAGCCCAATGAGATGACAAGAGCTACAGACTATTGAAACTAGTACCTGGATCCGTCTCTCAGCTGGCAGCCTGGCTGCATCATTACTGTCAACTCTCACGCCTTTTTTGAGGAGCTATTTTCGAATCACAACAATAACGCGACTTTCACAAGCAATCACGCGTTGATTTGATCAAAGAGGCGCAGCTTCTAGTTTCTCTACTAGGCTCACAATCTTGCAATGCCGAAGCCTGAACCAGATTTCCGTACCCCCAGCATTGACCTAGTGATATCTTTAATTGCCGCAGCGCCACTCAGCACCATTGTGCGCCACAGCTCTCTCTCCAGGATATTCAACACTGTTTCTACCCCCTGTTGCCCATTCACGGCTAGACCCCACAGCGCTGATCTTCCCAACAAACAGAGATCTGCCCCTAAAGCTAGGGCTTTGAAGACGTCTGAGCCCTTACTAATCCCACCGTCGAATAAAACCGGAATGCGACCCTTTGCAGCGCCGGCAACCTCAGGTAACGCTTCAAGTGTCGCTGGAACACTGTCGAGTTGACGACCGCCGTGGTTTGACACGATGATGGCGTCGACACCTGCATCTACTGCTAAGAGGGCATCTTCGGCTGTGAGAACTCCCTTGAGAATAATCTTCATTTTTGTTTGAGACCGTAGCCAGGGAATTGTTTCTGTCCACGTCAGAGCTGAGTCGACAAGGAGATCTGAATGCTCTCTCTCAATCTTAGCAGCCTCTTCTGCAGTCTCGGAGTTCAGAATTAATCGACCCTTTGATGCGCCACCGCCTTTGATGGTAGTCATGTTGGCCATGCTCAAATCAGACGGCAGCTTCAATGGATTCTTGCGTTCGTGCAGGCGGTTCCCCATAGTCGTCGTATCCACTGTCAGAACGAGAGCTTCATAGCCCGCTCGTTCGGCCCGCTTAATGAGCTCTTTTGTTATATCACGGGAACGAACAAAATATAGTTGAAACCATGGTTTGGGGTACTTGTCGTCGCGTTGAGGTAGGGTTCGGGCGACGTCTTCCAGGGATGTTGTCGCGTTGGAAGACAGACAGATATTGGTGCCACGGGCAAAAGCGGCTTGGGCGACGTCTATCTCGCCGTTGTATCCAGCGAGCCGCTGGTATGCGCTCGGTGCGATGGCTATGGGTATATCATAGTGTTTCCCGAATATCCGTGTCGAGGTATCAATTGAAGATACATTTCGAAGAATACGTGGACGAATAACAAGACTGTGGATGAAAACTTGTTAGTACTCTTCTCCCCGATGCAGCTGTTAAAGTAAGGTGCGAAAAGAAGCTTCAGCCCCGGTAAGCTCTAGGGTAGTGACACTCACGTTCTGTATACCTCTTGATTCCGTAAAGTTGTCAGTTGATCATCAGCTCCATCAGCGTAGTAGCGCCAGACATATGCCGGTAAACGCTTTTGAGCTAAGATTTTTATCTCGTCGACCGTGATGGATTTGTCGTTCTTTGCTTCCATTTCATCCTGGATCCGAGTTTTATTTTACGATTAGACGAGTTGCTGGGTTTGATTTTCGAAGTGAAGGGCTTTGGAGATGGGGAAGGGGAGATGCATTGCATCCATGTTTTGTGTAGAAATGTCACTCGGCTAACGTTGATTACAATTAAACGATGCTACGTTGACTTGTCCACTGAGATTCATGGAGCTGAGTGCCCCTGCCACTAAGAATTGAGCGTCGCAGAGAGTCCGATGATGAGCACCGTTAGCTTCGGGCGGATTCCGCGAGATCTTCCCCGCATCTCGCGGACCCACGCCGAGATGATCGGTCCTCAATGTTATCAGTATGCAATGAATGGATGGCAAGGTTGATCTCGCTCTCCATCCGCTTCAATGTCCGAACAGCGACTATTCGCCTGCGAGCGATGTTCACGCCGTAAACAACGATGCGATCGCACCATCCCCGTTTGTCAACCATGCCAAGAAGCTCAAGCCGAATGTATTGGGTCGGCGTCCGAGGAGACTGTTATTTCCGGTAATGATAGAGTCACGGCGCGGAAAGGACCCGTCACGCGGTTGCTGGAGCAGATCGAGGTCTTAGAGGAGAAGCTTCGGGGTCTTGAGCGAGGCGAACCCAGTAACGACAATGCATCTGCAGCGGTTGAGCATGATAGACTGTCACCAGATACTGCCGCAGGGGGACCGTCTGAGCACCAGGACAACGCAACCTTACCACACTCCACAAGCATGAACATGAGATTCCTTTCCCTAAGCGCCATGGCCGAGCCATCTTCTCGTCGTGGCGAGTTCCTCAAACACCTCTCCACTCCGCGGTTAATCGCAGGCATCACAAAGACCTACGGCGGCGACCCTGAGTCCACTGCTCGCCCTGACTCACTATGGGAAGGCATATCGACATATCTCCACCATCCTCAGGGTAGTCAACATCGTTTACGCATCCCCCCAACAGATGCGAACAAAGCTCTTGAGATATACCTCGCCGTCGTCGACTTTCGCTTTCCACGTCTCCCCGTGGACAAGGTACTAGTGGGCATCGACGCTATATCGCATGCCGAGGAGGACCATTTCAGAAGGGTTGTCGCTACGGATCCTGCGCATGTGTTTATGGCGTACGCCGTTATAGCTATTGTGCCGCTCGTGAGCGATGCATATCCTATCTCACAAGGATCCTGGGTCGCGGTGCATGTGCTTGGGAAATGCATGGAGTTACTCGGCAGGGTGTTTAATCAGGAAGATGGCATCGACATCATCCAGTGCCTTCAGCTGCTTGTAATTCTTGCTGTGCACTGTTCTGCTGCTGGCTCAGCCTGGCATCTTTCGAGCTTCACCATCAATAAGTGTATCGCCCTGGGCTATCATCGTGAAGATCCCAAGTCTGCTTCGGTGTCGCTGTTGGATGTTCAACAGAGGAGATGGGCGTTTTGGGGATGTTACTTTCTGGATGTCTTGATATGCGCCGCGCTTGGGAGACCGCCGAGTATCGATGTCAGACACATCACCACTCCTCTGCCAGAGCCTGCCTCTAATTCGCCTGGTCAATGTGCACAGCACGGACAAATAATCTCGAATCTACGAACCTCTGAATCCGCGACCCATCGCCCTATGTCTCGGGATGTGTATCACAGGCAACTATTCCAGTATGCGCGACTTCTATCCCAGATTGTTAGTGAGACTACAAACAGTCCTCCCCAGTCATCAGGTCCTTCCGACGATTTCGAGCATAACCTCGGGCAGGCCATTAGCTGGAGGATCAGTTCACTGCCACATGATGAGCCAGACCGTTGTAACATCTATCTCTTCCAGACCTCCTTATATAACACCCTCATGTTACGACTGGCAGTCAGAGAACTATTGACTCTATTCTCTTTTGGACCTGACTTAAATGGTGTCGAGCCTACATCCGACGCAATCACCATGTTTCTAGGCGATATAGATACTGAGGAGAGCCGGATGAAGAGATTGAAGGTTTCGCAAGTATGCGCAGCTGTGGCGCGAAGTTTGGACCGCGTTCACATGACAGGTCGTTCTTATCTCTCTCTCATCACTGGCTACAGCTCTTTGACCATGGCGTATACCTGTTTATACTTGATGGCTGTTCGAACCATCGTAAGAAATAGAGTAGGAGAGAATGCCACTTGGCAGGCCCCTCAAAGTCACATGGGATCAGGTGGCTCAAGTATGACATGGCACCCGCCACCGGCCTCACTACCTTTCCAGAACTCTGGAGATGCCGTAGCATCATTTTTCCCCAGTTCCTCAAACGCCTACCATCTTTCACCCGAAGGCCAGGCATGGGCTGATAGCCTTGAGGTTGATGGGGTCAATGATGCATTCAATATTGCCATTGCTAAGGTTGACGTAGTGGGAAGACAGTTCCCTAGACTCAATCATTATGGTCGCATGGCTCTCGATATTCGTAAGTTTCTGATATCAGTGTCAAGCCCGACTACGTTCTTCTCGCCAGCTGAGGTTATTGGTGATCAGCTTGGAGCGATCAAGGCCAGCGCTCAGGATATTGGCCCGATATATTTAAGACAGGTCACGGCTGCCATCTTGTGTATAATATCTCAGGATGAACCGAATTGAGCGAAGGTTTTGCGTATTATGTAACCATGAAGCTTATCTGTGACTATCGGGAGACTCTCAATGGTCAAGCGTCATGGAATAGGTGCAAACTATGGCACCAGGGCAGCCGAATGCAACCCATATTTTCACTGGATAAGGTAGTGCGGGGTTCCGATATTGCCACCTCCGGACCTCAACCCTCGCAAGACGCCCGATGTCTAATGCCGAGGAGTTGTCTCGATAACAAAGTGTATCACCGACGACCCGCGAGGTGTTTGGTCCATTATATAGTTGGAGCTTAGAATCATGTCGAGAAGCCACTCATACAATCAGCAGAAACCTTCATACCCTGACCTTTACAATGGGTTCGATACCAACTACCGCACCAATGGCTGATTACGCCACCAAACCTGAACTTTATATCCTTAGTGATTTCCACCCAGAGGCTGTAAAGTACGCCCAAAAGTCTTTTAACTGTATCCTCTATGGCGATCCACGCACAGAGAATTGGCACTCTCACGCCACAGCAATCCTTATCAAGGATTACTACATCACCGAGGACGATCTGGCCTCGGCACCGCAACTAAGAGTCATTGGCAAACAGGGCGTCGGCTTAGATAAGATTGACGTCGAGGCTTGCAAAAGACATAATGTTAAAATTTGCAACACTCCTGGCGTCAATGCCTCGGCTGTGGCAGAGATGGCGCTTTGTCTGGCATTGACTGTCGCTCGGGAAGTGCCCCAGATGGTCATCAGGCAGAGAATCCAGGGCGAAGCTATCCGAAAGGAGACTATAGCTGGAATGCTGCTGTCTAAGAAGACCATTGGAGTTGTAGGCATGGGCCATATCGGTCAAGCCATTGCACAAATGTTCGTTAGTGGATTGCAAGCAGACATCATTGCTTTCGATCCATATTTCCCCGATAAAGACGGCCCCTGGAACACAATCCCCTACAAGCGCGTCAAGACCCTCCCTGAGCTTCTCGAGGTCGCGGACGTGGTGACACTACATGTCCCTCTGACCCCCAGTACAAAGAACATGATTGCAGCGCCACAGTTGAAACAAATGAAGAAAACAGCCATATTGATCAACACAGCACGTGGTGGGATCGTCAATGAGGAAGATCTGGCAGAGGCGCTGGAGAAGGGTGAGATATGGGGTGCTGGCTTTGACTGCCATTGCCAGGAGCCGCCGACGTTGGCAAAGTATGAGCGGCTTTGGAAGTGTTCACGTTTCGTTGGGACGCCGCATATCGCTGCTGCGACGGATGAGACACAAATTGCTACGATCAACGGGGCTACAGATGGTATACTTCAGTTTTTGCGTGAGAATAAGAAGTGAATAGTCAGGTCGATGAAGTCGCAAGGGCAAAGGGAGTACTGTTGGATACATATTGATACTGAGATTTCTGAATAGAACAGCTAAGATGGAACATACTGCCCTGAGAAATTGAGCTAAAAGTCTGATGAACCTGCCGGTGACTCTTCCCATGGAACCACGGTATCCCACACAAACTCAGACAAGCCCGCCGAGATGCCCTCTACCCCTAACACATAAGCAAGTGGCCATCCTTCTGGCATTCCACCTTCACTCAGCGCCCCAAATTGCGGGTTATCCACCTGAATACTTGTGAGGTCAAGTGCGTTCATGCCATCCATACCCAGCGGATCCCCTGTATTCAAGGCAGTGTTGTTCTCGGCATTTGACGTATCGGAGGGCGGAGTGTTACGAGGTGGATTTGTTTCATAAGCCGGCGCAGCATTTTCGAGCACCAGCTGCGGAGGTTGTTCCCTTGAGGATCCTGACGTCTCCAGCTGGTGGCGTAGCTTTTGGAAAAATTGGTTATACACAGCCATATCTGGCATAGAATCTGCGAACCACGACAGCAATGAACCAGCTACAGAAAGATCGTTCCATATGTCTCTCGCTTCAGCGCTCCACCGGTCATCAACAAGATCTCGCAGCCAGTCATCAGCATCTATTCCAGACGACCTTGTCTTGTGATTCCGTCCATCCTGTGGATGAGTGCGCGTCTCGAGCACTGCGACGATAACCAACGCCGCGGTGAATATAAGGTGCATATAAGCTCTCGAGAAGGTAATCATATTCCAACCCCGCAAAGCAGCGAAAGAGCATATGATTGCACGAGCGGCTTGCAGACAGGGCTCGAGAAGTACAGCGGGCGGTAGCATGGCTTTCGAGCTCAGAACCTCAATAGTTACGCGGATGAGACGAAGTCGTTCTTCCTGGTATGTTAACTCGAAGAATTCCCTTGTCTCAAATAAGCAGCTCGGGTGATTAAATAATGGCGCTGACTTATGCCAACTACCTAGATCGTGATGAAAACGGCGCAACTGACACAAGACTCCACCAAGGTCGGGAGTTGAAGTTGCAGATGACCCAGCACTAGGTGATGCGGATTTCACTCTTCTATCCTCCATCACGGATTGAATTTCAGAGGAAAGGTGTCCGATTCCTATCAGCCATTGAAAAACTGAGATGTCTTCCTCGTGGGGCGACGGAATATCAGTGGAGATGACCCTGTCCGCTATTGCGAATGGACGCCCTAAAGTCCTCGACGAGAACCTATCCAAGAGATAAGCCTCCCAAAAGACCCTCTGACACTGTTGGAGGAGCGAGGTATCAGTGCCGCATAATTTGGGCCGTCGTCTATGTAGATCCAGCTCGATGCAACTCCTCATACTGAGACGACTTAGCTCCCACAGTGAACATCCTGTCGATTGTATCAGCACTAGATAGACGTTGAAGGAGACCTTGATACATACCTATGTTATAATAGACACCAAAGCGAGCAATTAATATGAGGTTTTCGATATTCCCAAGTGTATTGTAATGAGACTCTGCAGGAGGGTTCATCTCCAAAGCGGCAGTAAAGAAACCGAAAGGATGCTGGTCAAATGTCTTTTCTCGAAAGAGTCGTATGCTGCCAATAGCAATTGCCATGTAGAGCTGGAAGATGTCGTGCCTCTGCTCATCTGTCAAGTTGATCCTATCTTGGGTGCTCCAGTCTGGAGCTCGCTCAAGGCAGCTTTGCAGCGCCTCCTTCTGGAGAATCGGGTGCGCGACGTGGAATTCCTTGAAACTGTGATCCGTGAGACCATACACAGGGGAATTGATAGCATACCGAACTTACTAATGATCAATAGCTTGCATAGCGATGTGAGGAGCTGGGAACGGATGGGGTGAATGGTACTCGATACGTGTGAGCGGTGTTGGGATGTCATCTGATGGCCGCGATGGAACCTGCTGTACACGGTCCGACACTGAATGAAGCCTTGAGAGTAAGAAACTGTGAAAGAGCCTATTAGCATCTCAGTTAGTTGCAAGAAGAATAGTCAAAGCAAACCTGACGCCCGTATCTTGACCAACATACCGAACAACGTCCGGTGGATGAGCGATTCGACCAGCAGCTGCTTGACGAGGAGGTACAGGGTCACCTTGGTCTGAAACTGGAGTATCAATCGCTGCGACCCTCTCTTGAAGGTCTTTCAACTTTTGCTCTAGTGCAAATACTTCCCTAAAGGAAAACTCTAGTGAGCATCTCTTCGCATCCGAATCGTGACGAGAACTCACTCTCGGGTGTAAGGTCTTTTGGTCGATGGATCGGCAATTATGCAAGGAGTATTGGCTTTGAGACAGCCTTTGCATCTGGGAAACTCGGCGCCGCACTGACATTGAGCGATTAGTTAGTTCACAGTTGTGCAGACAGTAGACCTGTATACCTTGACCTTCCGCGACCGGCATCTCTCACAGGCTGCTGCGCTTGCAGGCCTGTTTTCGACTTCAGACGTATGCCGGGGTCTTTTTCTAGGCGGCTGTGACATTATCTGAGCCTGCTTGCGTGTACTAGATCGGAACGTACTCTAGAAAGTCGCGAGAAGTCTGATGTCACAATATCGCCATAACTCAATTACATAACAGCTTCTTTGACAATCAACAGCTACGACCAAGTCACAATCTGTAATGTACTCTGGCTGGTGAGTCTAGACCCCGTCATCCCCCGCAGAGATGCTGTTATCCGGGGGAGAGTGCAGTGCGGGGAAGCTGTGTCCCCCAGCTCGTTTGATGCTGGTCGGACCAAGAGCGAAGCTAAAATAGCGTGGAGCATGATATCCTCGGCCAAGGTGCGATTGGCTCGCGTTGTTACCCCGGATTCAAACCCCAGAATCCGCCCCAAACAGAAACCCCCAAGACTCTCGCCCCAGGCTTGACGAGCTGGGAGAAAAGGTATATGAAGCAGCCCTTGGTGACTCGGACTCTTCAATCTGCACTCGGACTTTTCATCCTGAACAACGTCTTCTCTCATACATACCTTGCCATATTTCCATCGTCAAAATGGTAGACGTCGTCAAATCCAAGCCTGATTCCTTCCATGATGAGGGTCTTGGGCAGAAGGAACCCAGCATCAAGCTGTCAAAGACACAGACTGATGATCGTCCCATTGAGGATGAACAGTTCAAGCAGACGTCTCGGCGTATCGTTCGTAAGCTGGACTTTACGCTGATGCCGATTATCTGGCTGCTGTACCTGTTCAATTATCTCGATCGAACTGCCATCGCGTATGTGCTTTCGAATTAGTCGGTGTGACTTGCGCTAATCTGGGGAATAGTCAGGCCAAGTTGAATGGCATTGAGGATGATCTCAACCTCACCGGAGCTCAGTTCAGCACAGCTGTCTCTATCCTGAACGCTGGGTTCGTACATCTACCAAACCCACTGCTTGCTCAACCCAGAACTGACTCCGGAACAACAGATACATGGTCATGCAAATCCCTAGTAACATGATCCTCACTCGCGTCCGTCCTTCCATCTACCTCCCCATCTGGGCATGCGTCTGGTCTGCTGTTTCCGCCAGCACCGCCGCCGCCGACAACTTCGGCCACCTCATCACTGTTCGATGTCTCCTCGGTATCGCTGAAGCTCCGTTCTTTCCCGGAGTCTTCTTTCTTCTGTCTTGCTGGTATACCCGCGGTGAGCTCGGCCTGCGTATGGCAATTCTATACTCTGGTCTTGTCATTGCAACAGCATTCTCTGGTCTCATCGCAGCTGGTGTCTTTTCGAACCTTGATCAAGTCCGAGGTCTCGCAGGCTGGAGGGTATGTAGATGCAGTCTTGTTATGGAGAATGGTGCTAACGGGAGTTGTTACAGTGGCTCTACATCATCATTGGATCTGTCAACTTCCTGCTTGCCCTATGCGCCATGGTTCTCCTCCCCGACTTTCCCGAGTCTAATACCGGAAGCCAGAGGTGGCTCTTCACGGAGGAGGAGCTTCGAGTCGCTAATCAGCGAATTGCCATGGACCGCATCCCGCAAGAGAGCAACCGTTCTGTCTGGTGGGGTTTCAAGCGAGCTGTTGCTGACCACCGGACCTGGGTGTTCGTAAGTTATTTTGAACAGTTCCCTGTGTCCTCGCTAATGCTGACTGTTATATAAGATCTTTATGCTTATCTGCAACCACGTCGCGTATGGCTTCAACTACTTCTACCCTTCTATCGTCAGTGGCTTTGGCTTTGGTTCCCGCACTATTACCCTTCTGTGCACAGCACCGCCATTCCTCATTGGTGCCATTGCATCCCTGTTCATCTCCTGGTCAAGCGACAAGAGGAACGAGCGATCGTATCATATTGCCATCCCCATGGGTATTTCGGTAGTCGGCTTCGTCATCTCCGTCTCAACTCTCAACGGGCCGGCGCGTTATGTGGCATCGTTCTTATATGTTACTGGCTGTTTCGCTGCCAATGGTCTCGTGTACTCATGGGCTGCGGGCGTTCTCAACCAGACACCAGAAAAGAAGGCGGTCGCGACGAGCATGATTAACGTCATCGCACAGCTTGGAAACATCATGAGCCCTTACTTCTTCCGCGACCAAGACGAGCCTCGATATATTATGGCGATGATTTTGCTTATTGTATTTGCTACACTCAGTGGTCTCACTTGTTTGTTCTTGAAGTGGGATTTGACTAGAGCCAACAAGAAGATAGTGGCTGAGGCTGAGGCCAATGGTACTGAGGCCAGATTGTTCTCACACTAAGTGTTCGAATTTGGTTGATCTCGACACACCATACAGGCGGTTGCGACAGCGAGAGTTAGGTGGCATATTTGTGAATGCAGAAGGGTCATGTAGTGCAGACAGCAGAATTGAATGAGTTTAAGCTGAGCCATAGTCCGGTAACAAAAACATGTTTTAATATTGAAAAACGGAACTTTCGTGGCATGTATCCTGCAATGACGCGGACATACATGGACAAATCGATGTAATATCTGTAGAAGCTGTTCTTCATACCCATCCGACCGACCTCCTTAGACGTTACTTGATGGATGTGTCCAATGTGAGGCTTGGCGCGGGCGTGTCTTGCTATTGAGACTTTGCCACGGGGAATTGTGCAATATGTAACTTGGCCGATCCAAACGGGACCAATTTTATCTTTTCCTTTTTATCTTTGTCAACCACTGGGTCGATTGGAGGCCACGCCGCTGTATCGTTATCTGTTGGCCAGGCAATCTTCCACGCATCAACTGTAAGAAAAATCGGGGGAGCATCTTTTGCAAAGATCGGATTGGGCAGGTTTTTAACGGTCGATGGGGACGTCTTGACAACGATGCTATCTGGGTCGATTGCGTACTGCCAACGCTCAGTCGGTTCTAACACATAGTCATGGGAGTGCGGGTGCACCTCGTCATTTGGCAGAGGCTTGCGATCGGTCCAATTCAGGGGTTGGTGATGCGTCTCCATATGGGGGATGTCGAAAGCATAGAGCAATGGGCCATAGTAAATACTGGCAGATGAGTTGCGCATTGCGACCTGAACCTCCATAGGTAATTCCAGCGTCAGAGTCGTGATACCCGGAAGAATTGTCGTATGGTGCAACCCAGAGTCATCCGGAGCGACTGACTTGCTACGGCCGCCATTCATCTCGATATTCGCCTTCGGGGTGGTCCAGTCGGGGATCCTGACTGCAAAATCAAATTTCGTTTTACTCTCAATCGTGTATTTAAGGGTAGAGTCGAATGGATAGCTCGTTTCGCATTTGACTGTTCTCATAATGTAAGCCATTGCAAAGCCACCACCAAATGTAAATCTAGAGTCTCACCTTTGACCTTTTTGCCTTTGATCTGAGTTTCAATAGATGTAGGGCCAAGGAGAATGTGCGCGACACTGCTTTCGTTGATTTTCGCATAAGAAGAGGCGACGTACTTTGCATACGCTTGAGGATGGTTGACTGTACAGCAGGGCTGGGTACAACAGGTGAGTTTGAGAGCGTTTATCACTCTGAAGTTGTTGACTCACAAAATTGGGTTCCAAGCCGTATGTATTGGCGTAGGAAACGACATTGAAAAATGGGTTTTTGGTCAGATTTCCTGACCGGATTTGGTTCGTTTGTGTGACATACTGGTGAGACCACCCTGAATCGAATTAGTAGTGTATTATACTGAGAACAAGATCATTATGTTCTTACAGTCCGGGCTCATGGCGGCTGGAAATGCGTTGAAAGCTGCAAGTTCTGCTTTGTCTGCGTAATTGTTGATCCCATGAAAACGGTATAGGAAGGCGTAGGAAAATATGGACTCGACTGACATACAGAGTTCCGAACTAGATGTATGTGTTTAGTTCAACACTTCGAGGATTGGAATCATTCGAAGACGTACCCTCTTTGGGGACTAAGGGCGCCCAAATGCTCATCACCGATAATAGTACCGGAAACAGACGTTTGATACTTGACTGTCATATCGACTGCCGCCTTAGTCTGCTGTAAAAGGCTATCATTCCCCGTCAAGCGATAGAGCACAGTTGGATATCGAAGGCCTTGCTTGTAGTATGAGTACTTATAAGTATGTTTCAGGAATGCAAGTACTTACCCTGAGCCAAATTTACACCATGAGTAAAACCACTTGTTTTGAATGTGCCGGTTCCTCCTTTAGGGAAAACACCCTCGACAAAGAACTCTGTCCAGTCACGGCCTCCCTTTCGGCCACCATCAAACATGAGCTCGATAGTTTCAAGTATTATGTCACCAGCATCGCGGGGGTAGTTTTCGTAAAGCCACATCAAAGAGATCGGAAGCTCATGAGTCCGGGAGAGACCGAAGCCAAACGGGTCAAAATTGTCGCCCTGGTCTTTATCTTGAATCAATCCTGTAAAATTACTTCGTAGCATGGAGTGAGTCAATTTTAAAAATTTGTGCATGCTGTCCACAATCCGGTCTCGTTCTGAAGGGTCTGCTTCGGCGTATTGCTGGAAATTACAGTAAGTAACGAAATGTTATGGAGGTGAAGCTTGACAGCTTACGGTGAGACCAAATAGAAGAAGTGATCTTGCCCAAATACCTCGCGTCTGGCGTGTAGTTTCTGGCCCAAGCCATCCGTCTTCAGCTTGGTGGTCAAGAACATAATCAAGATAAGCTTTTGCTTGAGATTTTAGCTTAGCATCATCGAGGGACCAGGCTAAGGGCACGATATAATTGAACCAATACGGTGATGCTTCGTTCAACTCGCTATACTCCCAGTCTCCCCCAAGCCAGGTAGATCGGGAGACATAGCGGTAAAACTCAAAGAGGTGTCCAGCCAAACCGTCAGCCGACAGCTGCAGTTGGTCCTTAAGCCAGCCAGTTGGACGCACAGCACCTGGAGGCAGGGTATCGAACTTGAATTTCAGAAGCTCTATATACGTTCAGTCAAGTGCTCACTCACGCGGTGACGTAGATATATACATACCTGGTCTTTTTGACATGGTGGTGGTTTCCGTTCCGAAAGCAGATGAAACACTAGAAGCGACATGGATGAGTAGGGTCAGTGTGGAATATCTCATATTGTCAAATACTCTCGTAAGATGAGGAGCACAACATGCGCTTGGATGTCTTTGGAGACGTGCTGAATTACTTAATGAAGAGAATCTAGGCCCTGAACAGATAGTGCCGAAGCGTTACTATCTTGCGTCGGGGACTATATACACTGTCCAAAACGCATTATCGGGGGAACTAGCGGAAAACTCCCATAATGCCCCACATTCAGGCCGATTGTTAAACCAATGGAAATAAGTCGCTAATAGGAGACGGTCCGAGCATTAGCCCGTTCCGGATGCAAATCACTATTAGGCCCTGATCGGCAAGCCCAGATTTACCCTGGATTTATATATCAGGCTGCCAAGACGATATGACACATTCATGTGCATAGGTCGAAGAGGCTGTGCTCAAAGGGGGCTATCACGCACTGTCTCATTCATGCTTGATTCCACTCGTCTGCCTCATTCTCTTTTGACTACAGGCGCCATGTTTCAACACAGTGTTACGATAGGGTAGGCGGTTAGTCATGGCTTCTCGGGACGTGTCATGCGTGCAGTACGCTATGGCCTCGCTGTACGGCTCCCGTGTTAGATATGCTGTAACGGTTCTGAGTGGACAGCAATGCAGCGAATGACAGGCTTTTCATTCATTAATCAGTTGTGTCCCCTATATCTCCCCTGCTCTCCCAGCAGATCTAACTAAAGAATTTACACTATTAGGTTCTCTTCCACTCAGCCAATAACTCTTGGGCGACAGTATCGGTAAGCCATAAATCGCAGCCGTTGAGATGTTTTATTGACCCAAATAGAAGAGTATCAGACGCATCCATCATTTGAATTATGTCGCAAAGTACCGAAGCTACGAAGCGGGCTCAGCGCGCATTGGAAGAACATGGCCCCTTGGAAGAGGTTGAGCCTAACATTGTCGGCATCGATGGGCATCGCTTTCGTATCAACTATGGAGTGCCCCAGGAGGTTACGGACAGACTGAAAGCCCTCTGTGATCAAGACGAAGTCAAGTACGATGATATACCTGATGACCTGAAGGCATATGAGGTGAAGGAAGAGTCGAAAGGCGGCAATGAAGAGAATTCTGGCAAGTAGTTGAACAAAACACAAACAACACACCAATTAGTCATATGGCATGCTCACCCATAGCAAATGCTTTGCAACTCTAAGAAATTAGAACCTTCTTGCACAATTGTTACGATACTTCCTAATGAAGTCCAGAACGTTTTACATCAAAGTGCGGCATTTTTGACCGCAGTGTCTTTCGATCATCCTGCGCTAATCGCAGTGTCTTATTGGCCGTTTGAAAATGCTCGGATGATACTACATTACGGTCCGACCACGACTGTACTTTGATTGAATAGAATTTATCTCAAAAGTTCCTCACATTTGAATCATTGGTACCGGTTGATGATAATCATCAGAGCACCCTTACACATGGGTGTTGGTGGCACTGTCATTGGTTCATTAAGTTCTCCCTGCTGATTTAAGCTTTCAAATCTACCAAAAAGAGGTCAAGGCTCAATGCTGTTGGTTCTACGTTGGAAACACGGCACAAGTATGTTGCTTAGAACCAACAACATATACGAAGGTCGAACAGGCGGCGATCACGAGTTGTACTTGGGAAAGAAGGCTATGATTTCCACGGCGCCCATACAAAAATCAAAAGTGACCTTCCAGAGTGATGCATCCCGATTTTTATTGCGTCAAGGAAAGTCTGGGGTTTATTCTGTGAAGTCTCAACATTGCCGTTACGAGAATATCAAACCGAAAACTATAACATGAAAATGGTAGGAGGGACTAATTGTAACAAATGGATTTTGAAGGGCTGCATGAGAAGGCAAACTCGTCTTGTGATCCTAGAATATGCTGTTGGCTCTAAGTGTATTCTTCTCAATACTCTCCAAGGGTCAATGCAGCATCTGTTGGTCGCCACTGGACCTTTTGCTCCCATAATGTGAAGACTGAGCACAAATCTCCCTACTCAGCTCTCTTGATGATAGATATAAAAGGCTGGACTCGTCCCCGATGAAGTATCATGACATTCTTCTCCAGAACACACACGGCTCAGCATCTACCTACAAGGAACATCAATCTCATTGTACCTTAATCCAACCGAACTTTCAATCTTGAATCATGCATTTCACCCAGATCCTTCTCACCTCCCTGGCTACTTTTCACGCGGCATCAGCTGTAACGATTCGCAACTTTCGCATTGGCATTTGCAAAGGCAATTATCGAGAATGTATTAGAATTCAAATATACTCCTGCTGTGCTGAAAAGATTGGTAATGTCTTCTCTTCTAGTTTCATCAGCGGCATGCCTCCTACTGGTATTGGAGCGATTTGTGTTGGAAAGGGGGGTAAGAATTGTGGTGAAGTCAAAAAAGGCGGTTTTGGATCGCCTCTTTGCCTTGGGAGTGGCAACTCAAAAGGATCATTTTGGTTTGACTGTGCTCAAACCCATCATTGCCATGCCCGTCGTGGCGCCAGATCACTCGATGCCCAGTTACAGGGCATACCTACCTCTGACAAGACTGCGGCCCCCGATTTTGTTGGAATCGATAATCATCGTTTTTTCACCAACGAGACTACTCCTGAGGATATCGTTCGTGGCTTGCTCGAGTTGGTTGAGACTGATGTGAGCTTTGATGACATTCCGGCCGAGTTTAAGAAATATGAGGCTGGCACTCATGGAGCTGAGATGGATGAGTGAAAGCTCTAGGGCAACACTAGCTTTTGACCAAGACTTGTTTTCGAAGGGCCAATTTGAGACAGAGCCCTAAGCTTGATCTGATAGTGGGGCACATGAAGCTGAAACCAGACTGTTCTCAGACTAAGAGCTTGGTTAGTATTATTGTGGAATGTGCTGGGGTGACACTGGATTTGGACTAGATGGAGAGGTCGTGTAGTTCAGATAGCAGAATGGAGTACGGTTTAGGTAATGATTGCCCCGATCGAATAAATCGCCTATAGCAGTGACAAACCGTGTACCCTGGTTGAGTCTGCATATGACAGTCTAACTAACCATTCTCATAAAGTGATATCATTCTATCTGTGGCACGCGAAAGCATTCGATGAGTCGAGGTTTGAATCGGATTTCAAAGCCAAAGAGGCTCCTGCACCTCTCCCGCAAAGATGGGAAGGTCACAGACCCGGGAGGAATAATTGACTCGAGATATGGCCCGGCAACCGACGGCTGCCAGATGAGCACTACCCAAGAGACACTGAAGACCTTTTTGGCCATAGATCAATTCTTGTATACTCCACCACTAGCCTATTACAATTCACAGTTCGTTGCGAGGAGCTTTTTGCCACAGCTAGTGTTAGGTCGGTTCCTCGGTATCAGCTTTCGGGGCAGACGCGAAGAGAACTCGGCCCCGCACCCCGACATAATTGCAGTCTCACTTCGGTTGGGAAACCAGTTGTATAGCATCAATATTCCCTGATAAGTACCAAGGCTCAACGTAATCGAATTATAGCTTTATTCCAATCAGTCGAAACTTCGCTGTAGGACAAAATACTTTCCCTGCTGGATTAACAATTCACATCGCACTTCTCATCATGGTACGAGCATCAACCATCACGGCCACGGTGCGCAACCCGCAACTACGCATACTAAATGCACTGCGAGCCAATGGCAAGCCCATAATGACTTTTTTGGGCTTGCCGTCTCTTCGAACGGCTCAGATTGTTGCTTCCACTGGAGTCGACGTAAGTTTTCTGCCCATAGGTTAGACTGATTTATGCTTGGATCATATTCCCTGACTCCTTCTCAGGCGGTCATCATTGATTGCGAGCATGGTCATATTAGCGATGACTCCATGCATGACGCCACCGCCGCCATCGCCGCTGCGGGTGTCTCGCCGCTTGTCCGTCTAAGAATGACCCATCCTGACCTTATCAAGAGAGCTCTTGACAGTGGTGCGCAGTGAGTTGCTCGCATACTGAACCATTACCTTTCCCTACTGATATCTCTAGTGGAATAATTCTACCTCAAGTCCACACTGCCCAAGAAGCAAGTGAGGTGGTAAAGTACTCCAAATTTCCACCGCAAGGTCTCCGGGGACAAGGATCACCATTTGCAGGGTTCGCTCACAACGTCGATATCGCGACATACGTCAAGACAGCAAACGAAACAACTATCGTGTGTGTCCAGATTGAATCGAGGCAAGGAGTCGACAACGTCGACGCTATCTGTGCTGTGCCAGGCGTTGGTAAGACCAAGCTGCTGAGCAATTCCCCACCATGTGTCCCGAGCTGACCCCAGTCAAGATATGGTATTTATCGGACCCAATGATCTGGCCTTTTCTCTTCTCGGCTATGTACCCGCCAAGGGTGACGAGCCCGAGTTTCTGGATGCCATTGATAAGATTGTCGCAGCGGCCCGAAAGCACGGAAAGTGGGTGGCCCGATTATCTAACTCTGGAGCTTTATGTAAGGAGCATTTGGATGTGTTTGATACAGTGGCTTTGAGTTATGATGTTAGGGCGATTCAGAATTGGTATGCTGCAGAACTCAAGGCTGCAAGGTGCTAGAGAGCAGAGACTGTTACCAATGCGACAGTCAATAGACTTGGGTCTTAATTTCTTACACTGGATTTCAATTGCTTCAATGTTATACTATTTCAATGCGTTAGTCCTAGAGGACTCCAGTCTGCTGATCTTATCCAACGACTTAGCGTAGATGCGATAAATCATGGTACGAATAGACCTCGGAGAACGATAGCGAGAATGAGTTGTTTCCCCGAAAAGTAATTTATGGAGACTTATGGGGCTCAAGGCGTAGACCAACTCAATCTCAAGGTTCCCCATCGGCCTTAGGAGATTGTGGCTGCTGATACAAATTCCCTTTACTCGGCGAGGCCTACCGAGCAAAGTTTCAGGGATGCGCTCGGTATGGCCCACCGAGCAACCACCTCGGCCATTGTAGCTACAATGTCATGACAAATCTCGGTGTTGGCTCTCCGCGTCTTTCCATGTTCGCCTAGACAAGTCTAATCGGATTGTTTCCTATCAACTTAAAAGCATGCGTGGCGTATACCCTTGACCCTTCTTTTCACAATAGCTCTACCCGATATTAGCATTCTACACATCCCTCAAAATGTTCTCCTCGTTTAGAAAGGGGCCCGATGACCCCATGTACTTTCTCAAGCTGGCAGCCGACCAGGATACGTCACCCGATAAGGTTGATCTTGGTGTTGGTATCTACAGAAACGAAAGTGGTCTCTACAGTCAGCTCGGCTCTGTCGCAAAGGTATACACGACACAATGGACTGATAAGGATGAGCACTGACTAGCGTTTGGTACTCTAGGCAAAGATAGTCTTGGCTGAGAACGATCCTGGTCACGACGTGAGTTTGATTCCTCTACATATTTGTCCCGTCGCATCTAATTCGAGGATAGTATGAGATCACAATAGGAAACCAGCGGTTCTTGAACCATGCTGCCCGCCTCTTGTTCGGACAAGACTGCGAGCTCCTGAAGTCTGGCAGAGTAAGTCCTCCCACTTCAATACTGATGAAGCTCACTAACAAGCCCCAGATCGCATCAGCTCAGACCATTTCTGGTACGGGCGCCTGCCACCTCGCTGCTCTAGCCTTGAGCCAATCCATCTCTCCTCATCCGAAAGTATACGTCGGTACCCCTACCTGGGGTAACTACAAGCCAATGTTCGAGCTCGTCGGCCTCGAAGTGATCGAGTATCCATACTTCGACTTCCAGACACGAACCATCGACTTCTCCTCCATCATCACAGCAGCGCTGAATGCACCCCCTCGAAGCGTCTTCATCCTACAAGCCTGTTGTCACAATCCTACAGGCGCCGACCCTACAAGAGAACAATGGCAGGAACTCGGTGCGGTGCTGGCACAGAACTCCCACTTTGTTCTTTTTGACATTGCGTATCACGGATTGGGCAATGGCCTCGAGGAGGATGCTTATGCAATCAGGCATTTCACTACCCTGGGCCTAGACATGTTTGTATGCCAATCATTCTCTAAGAACTTTGCTTTATATGGCGAGAGATGCGGTGCACTGCATGCTGTATGTTCGAGTCACGACATAGCGGCTGCTGTCCAGGATCGACTTCGGTGCTTGATACGGTGGGAGATTTCATCTGCACCGGCTTATGGCGGTCGCTTAGTCACTATCGTGTTAGACTCGGATGAGCTGACTGTTGACTGGTGAGTACTTACCTAGCGGCGTGGCTCAAGCAGGATATTTGTGCTGACTTGAGACATTCACACCTTAGGGTCGAAGAGCTGTCTGAGATACAGCATCGACTAAAAGCTTTGCGGAAGCAGCTGCATCATAGATTGACTCAAGTTTTGAAAGTAGGCCAACACCACATTCGACGTAGGTCAAAGAGCTGACTTGTAGCAGACACCGGGAAATTGGGACCATATCTTGCGAGAGAATGGACTCTTCTCGTAAGTCAAACCTGTGCTCAAACGTTAAAGACTTCTGCTAATTCGAAGCAGATACCTCAGCCTCAACCCTAAACAGTGCCAGAAACTCATCGACCAACATCATATCTATCTTCCACCGAACGGTAGAATCAACATCTCAGGTCTTAGCCAGAGCAATATCAGCAGAGTCGCCGATTCCTTAGATCAGATTATACGTGAGGAGATCAGGCAGGACATTCAGACAAGAGCAGCTCTTTAGATGTTTCAGGCCGGGACAGGAGCAACCAAAGGGGAGTATCAGTGTACTGATTTAACTCTGATCATCTACTACAAGACTATTTTGCAAGACTATAAGATATCAGTTGCATCTGAACATTGTTACAAGCCCTTCGGCGTAATAAGTGACATATATCTTGTCTGTGATACTACTAAATTCTCCCTGCTGATGCAAGCTCTCAGCCGCAAGTCTCAAGTTGAAACTCTCAATTGCAAATAACACATTTGTCCGTAATACTACGCCTGAGAGCCATTGCCAGTAAAGTTGCAGAGCTAGTTCCCGCCATCCCAGACTGATACGTATTTAGAGACAGAGTCTCCGGGGATGTTTCTAGTGAGAAATACTGCATTGCTAGAGGGATGCTATCTATCTTCCATCGCTGATATAGTAGTCAATCCGATTACTCCAGCTACGAGAACGACATACACTGGGTGGCTGCTGCTGATGCTCGTGTGACAAAAAGGGACCCAGTGAGGTGCCTAGGAATTCAGCTGCTGGTTCGATACTCCGATAACGTTCTGTGGGCTAAAACCCCCCCAATGCTGTAGACGATCAGAAGTCAACCGGCTCAACGGGTCGGCGAGCACTCTCCGAGGTCTCGGCACCAGGGAACGCTCTTATCTCCCCAGATTCATCATTGTGGGGTAATAATCTTCTGGTTCATTGTTGCCACAAGTGTCGAATGATGTCGAGACCCCTTCTGTTGCCTGACTCGATCCCTGACTTGGAGTCATTTTTGGATAGCGTTGTGGGGTATCATGGAGTAAAAACGATTATGGGGCAAGAATGGTTAAGATAGCCTAACAAGGCAGTCCCCTCCCTCGGTGAGCAGGACCGAGGCCATGATAAGGTTTAGTGGCAGCTACTAGGATAAAATGGGGTTGGCCTAGAACCGAATCTTTATTGATAAAGACCGACATGCCGAATACATCAACAGCTTTCATTAACCACCAACTCAACAACCGACAGACACTAAAAGGCCTATTTCACAATGAGAGAATCAATCGAGAAAGAGGAGATCAACAACCTCGGTGTGGTTGAATCCCAAACGCAGGGCGAAATGGCTCAGCCTAACGAACTACGAAGGGACTTCAAGCCACACCAGGTCTTCATGTTCTCCATCGCTTGTGCAATTGGCACGGGACTTGTGATCGGTACAGGTAGTGCTCTGTCCAGAGGCGGGCCAGGCAGTCTCTTGATCGCGTACATCCTCATAGGAATCACGGTATTCTTCGTCATGACTGCCATTGGAGAGATGGCGACTTTTCTCCCCATGAACAAGGGGTTTGGAGGTTATGCGACGCGCATGGTCGATCCAGCTCTCGGGTACGACAGTCTCACTCTCCTTTCGTAACGTCCGAACTGACATGGTGTAGTTTCGCAACTGGCTGGAACTATTTCTTCAAGTACATCATAGCCACTCCGACAAACCTCACGGCTGCTGGGCTGGTGATTCAATACTGGAGACCAGATCTCAACGTGGCCATCTGGATCACCATCTTCGGCGTCGCAATTGTAACTGTCAACGTAAGCAGCCTGAAAGCCTCAGCCACTCTACACACTGTATCTAACAAGGATCTAGATTCTTCATGTCAACAGCTTCGGCGAGACCGAGTTCTGGCTTGGCTTTGCCAAAGTTCTCATCATGACGACTCTGATTATTACCACTTTCGTGGTTGCCATGGGCGGCGGTCCAAACCACGATCGATCCGGCTTTCGCTACTGGCAAAACCCCGGAGCGTTTGCCGAGTATCTTCTCGAGGGACCCAAGGGACGATTTCTCGGTTTCTGGGCCTGCTGCTGCCAAGCTTGTTTCGGCTTCACGGTACGTAGACTCGAAAGTTGACGCAACGCACACTGATTAAGTGGACAGGGCACTGAAGTCGTAGGCATGACTTTCGGCGAGACCCCGAACCCACGGAAGAACGTCCCTCGAGCTGTCAAGCAGACCTTTTGGAGAATCGCCTGTTTCTACATCCTTGGCGTCTTGGTACTTGGCATGGCCGTTCCCTACGATAACGAGCAACTTATTGGCGCGACCAAGCAAAAGACGAGTGGAGGTAAGCTTCCTAGATGATTAAAATTGCTCAGCTGGTTAACATGCTCCCGCTAGCCGCTTCACCGTTCGTGGTTGCGGTGACTCTGGGTGGTGTCCCTATCTTCGCCGACATCATCAACGGATGCCTTCTGGTATTCACTCTAAGTGCCGCAAGCTCAGGTATGCCACCTCGTCACCACCTTCCTCCATGCAATTGGACTAATGCTAGTAGATATCTATTGCGCTTCTCGATCCCTCTACGGTCTCGCCAAAGATGGCCAGGCGCCTCGACTCTTTGCCAAAGCGCGCGAAAACGGCAATCCGATATTCGCTGTCGGTATATCGTCTTTATTCATCTGCCTAGGATACATGAACGCCAGTAAATCCTCTTCTACAGTCTTTGGCTACTTTGTCAGCCTTGTGACAGTCTTTGCTGTTCTCAATTGGGTCGCTATTCTGATTTCTCACATACATTTCCGCCAAGCTTTAAAGGCGCAGGGAATCGCCGGAGCTGATCTGCCCTATGTTGGGTTCCTACAGCCACACGGCTCGTACTTTTCACTGCTGATCTCACTTTTGGTTATTGTATTCAATGGTAGGAACCCCCCTGTCTATCGGGATATAAGATCTATCGCTAACTGGGAAAATATAGGCTATGATGCTTTTATCCCCCATTTTAAGCCCGAGGTTTTCGTTCTCAAGTATCTCGGTACCGTCGTTTTCGTCTTCAACTTTGTTTGGTGGAAGGTTTCGAAGAAGACTACTTGGTGGTCCGCTTCAGATGTCGACCTCAGCACAGGAAGACGAGAGTGGGAAGAAACGGAGAGGCCGGAGGAAGTTCACTGGGAGAGCGGATTGTGGAAGAATGTTCTTAGCAAGTTCAAGCGTTAGAAGCCACTATTAGTCATTGATATACGACAATCAAAATCTGTTTCTTTATCTGAACACTATGCCTTGGTAGCATTTGTCGAAATTAGGCCTTTGGCGATAAGATCGTCTCGGTCAGCGTCTCTACCAGTTTGGTATGGCCTAAATTCTGCGGAGACCAGGGCGAGGCTTGGGCCCCGCATGAATTAACTGCCCACTGTGGGGGAGATTGCCGAGGGCCGCATCCAGTTCTCGGGCAGTGACCCCGAGCTGCAAAGTGGTCCCCGCATCTCCTTCGGAGACCGCGAGCCTAGCAGACCGAGTGACCAGCTACATAAAACAAGGGCAGCTAGCCCGCCCATATTTAGTTGACCTTTGCAGTACAGACTTCTTACAATCTACGCCCTACAATAATAAAATGCTCGCCTGTCGGAACTCTCTCAAAGAAAGGGTCGCCAATGGGCAGCTCTGCAAGGTATGGATGCATCCCCAGGTGCTGTCTTACCATGGCTCTCTTCTGGGGCATGGAGATATGTGCCTTCCACGTTCTTCATAGGTACTCTTGATTAGTACGCCTAGCGCAGTGCTGATGCCATCAACCTTTAGGCCCTTGGTGTACGACTCGTCACAAACCCCCAGGTAGTACAACTAGCCAAGAACGCAAACTTCGATAGCCTCTTTATCGATCTGGAACACTCAACACTGTCTCTCGACGACGCCGGCAAGCTATGTGGTGCTGGTCTTGCTCTCGGCATAACGCCATTTGTACGAGTGCCACATCAATGCGGCAACGGATTCGTCCAGAAAGTCCTCGACGCAGGTGCCATGGGTGTAATATTTCCTCATGTACAGAACGAAGGTCCATAACATTTCATCGAAATATCTTTCTGTTATACTAACATACCCTCCATCCAGATGAAGCAAAGGCAGCTGTGGCAATATCGAAGTATCCCCCTCAAGGCTGTCGCTCAATCACCGGCCTACTGCCCGCCTTCTCCCTCAAGTCCTACCCTCAAGCCGATGTGATCCGGGAGACCAATGAGCACGCGTCAACAGTTTTCGTCATGATAGAAAACGCGTGCGCGGTCCAGAAGGTAGAAGAAATCGCAGCCGTTGCCGGAGTCGACGTTGTGCTCGTTGGGTCCAACGACTTGGCCATCGAGCTCGGTGCCCCTGCTGATTTTCGCAGCGACAGATTTCGCCAGGCTTTGATGCGCGTGAGCGAAGCGTGCAGGAAGTATGGAAAGATCATGGGTCTTGCCGGTATCTATGATACGCCGGATATTCAAGATTGGGCTATTCACACATTGGGTGTCCGGTTCATGCTATGCCAGCAGGACTCGGGATTGATCGCGGGTGCTGCAGCGAAATGCTTGGCTGCTGTAGAAATGGTTGAGAATGCCCCTTCGTCAAAGTCGATAAATGGGTCATCTTAGATAGCGCATCCCTCTATTTCTATCTCGCATTTTAAAGCCTCTAACTTCCCTTTCTCCTTATCTTCCTTTCTCTTTCCAACGTTACATTTTCCATTCCTGCGAACAAGTAAAGCTCCTTCTGAACTATGCTGCCTGCATACGTATCACCTTATCACAATTCAGGATACACAATGGGTCAAATGCATTCTTCATCTGTGTACTCAAGTTAGCCTCGCGTAACACTGAAGGGCCAAAAGACTTACCGATCGCATTGCATCAACAGCTTCTTTGCCCAGCTCCTTCTCTAAGTAGTCCCTCTTAACAAGTCCGACACCATGCTCGCCCGTTGCTGTGCCTTTCATCTCGATGGCTTTATCAACCATTCGGTGAACGACCTCTTCGGCGATATGACGCTTCTCCTCAGGGAAGAGCAGCAGGGTATGGAAGTTCCCGTCACCAACGTGCCCAACGATTGATCCGAGTAAACCCGACTTTTCGATATCGGCTTTGGCGAACTCTATGATGTCAGGGAGCCTACTTAGAGGCACAGCAACGTCAGTAGTCCAAACTTTGTCAGTTGGTGACTGCCTCATGGCGAGCATGCTCCAGAGAGCATTCTTCCTTGCGGACCATAATTCGTTTCTCTCTGACTCGTTGGAGGCGAATACGTAGCCCGTGCTGCAGTTTTGCTTCGTAATACTTCCAACTTGCTTGGCAAGGTGATCCACGATGAACTCGTCGCTCCCAGTGAACTTGAAGAACAGGGTTGGCTCTTCTTTCCATTTCAATCTCGTCAAAGCAGAATCATTGATGCTCTTCATTTGTACTTCATCAAGAATCTCAACAGCCGCAACCTGGACGCCATTGGATAGCACCTCTCGGACTGCAGATGCTGCGTCTCGTAGTGTTGGAAATGTGCATACGGCCACGGCCTCACATGGTGGCTTAACTGCCAGTTTTAGTGTAGCTTCCGTGACAAGGCCAAGGGTTCCTTCACTGCCGATAAACGTCCTCGTCAGATCATAACCTGCACTTGACTTTCTGGCGTGTTGGCGAGTCTTGATGATTGTTCCGTCCGCAAGTACGACGGTTAGTGACAGGACCCAGTCTTTCATGGTTCCGTATGCAGCTGCGTTTGTCCCAGAGCATCCTGTACCAACCATGCCTCCAATCATGGCGCCGGGACCAGGGTCTGGGGGGAAGAATAGGCCATGAGCTGCTAACTCTTCGTTCAGGTCCATCCATCCCATGCCGGGTTGCACAACACAGTCAAGATCATACTTGTTGAGCTCCACTATATTGTTCATTCGACCAAAGTCAATACATATGCCCTGTAGATGAGGTATGTACTGGCCTTCAATCGACGTCCCTCCCGAGTATGGCGTGACCGGTAGCCGACGTCGGAAGCATACTTTCATAAGCTCTGAAACCTGTTCTGTAGTCTCAGGATAGAGGATGACATGTGAAAGGATGGCTGACTCTTCATTCCAGGCGTAAGACTGATAGTCAGAGCCTGAATGGGTAACCAAATCGGCACGTTCTGTTGAGACGTTCTCGGGACCCAAGATAGCGGCGAATTCTTTACAAGCGCCTTGAATATTTGTTGTTGACAAGTCATGCTGAATCTCAGGGGTCTCAAACAATGACTGTGTAGATGCTAGTTGCCGCGTCGTTGGCTGGCTACTGACAGTCAGCACTCCAGCCATACCGACTGTTAAAGTCGCCAACCCTAGTACGTATAGCCCTGTGTGAAGTTAGTCTCTGCTCTATCGATGAAATGAAGGACTTGCCTCTGCTACTTGTCTTCCATTGCGTTGATCCCGAAGTTGGTGTTTTTGGTGTGTTCGAAACTGAGCGATAGCACTGAGCTGGTAATCGGGCCTGGGAAGGCGTTGCTCGTGGCCCAAAATATAGTACACGCCGTAAAGATTTGTGTAGAGCCGACATATTAACTTTAGTAGACCACAGCGAGTCTTGAAAGAAAGTAAAAGGCGGTTGAGGTATAAGAAACAGAGAAGCAATTGATCGTAATTAATTATCAACTTATGTTCTCTTCTCTGCCTACTCCGATTTCCCATCGGCCATCCAGTTTCCAGGTGGCTTCGGGGATGGTGCCATCGGCTGTGGATTGTAGGTCATACTATCAGCATTCGGCTATGGACAGTACCATTCCCGAGGAACCAATTTCCATTCTTGGAGTAGCAGGCCAGACTATTGGTTCTAGCCGAATTCCTTCAGCCTATGCTATGGCAAATCATGGGTAAGTGAACGAACCATGGATCCGTGCACTTGCTCAAGACACCAATCTCTTGATAGTATGCCAAGAATATGAAGTTTTTGCGGACTAAATTCTCTCTGCTGATTTAATCTCTCAGCCACAAGCCTCAACTGCAAATGGCACACATCTAGCTCATAACTTAGACATTATATCGCAATGACTTTATTGATCCAAAGGCTCAGTACTCGCTATGCCTAGATCTGCTAGAAAGTACATGGCTTGATACTGAAATGAATCTGGATGCGGGAACTCCATGTCGTCACTTGACTGAACACCCGAGAAGACGCCACTTGCCAGGTATGTTGGCCAAAACCCACCTCCCTCAAATCCCGAGCTTTGGCCAAACGCAAAGTTATTGTCTTCAACACCTGTCGTATCATGCGTGATTTGATCAGCTGGCGGAGTGTTTCTCTGGATGTCAAGGACTTGATCCTCACTGCTATTCCTCATCTCTGTACCTAGTCTGCCGCCCTCTGCGTCGCCGCCATTTGAGTTCGTAGGCTGTCTGTGTGCTTCTTCCGTGTCCGTAGGGGGCGGACGATTCAGAATATCCATAAAGAAGTTCTTGATCCATCTGGCTAGGATATACACTGACTCAAATTGCTTCAATGCAAGCAGTCCAGGTCGGATCTTTACAAAGATCTGGTCACTTTTTGGCGCTGATGTTTTGACATCAACTGCAAGAGCCATCATTGCAGAGAATAGCGCAGAAACACTGGGACTTTTGTAAGCCCCCTGTCGTAAAAGCTCTCGGAGAAACTTACTATATCATGGGAAAGTGCTCCGGTGTCCAAAAGAGCAACGAGTTCTCTACGAGACTGAAGATTTGTTCTGCCGCGTCAAGCACTGGCTTGACCTCTTTAGATGCGCAGCACTGTCTTTGTAGCCTCTGGCTGAGATTTATCAAATAGTAACTAATGAAATCAGCTTCATGCTTCGCGGATAGTAGCGTGATACACACTGATAGCAAACTTTCAGTGTTAGACTTAGATGATGGTTACCGTTGGAGAAGTTCAAGCCCTGAGACGACTCGTACCAGGCTTGTAGCGTCGACTGAATATCTCTCATGGCTTCATGGAGAATATGAGCTTCTTTACAGAGAGACAGACGGGAAGGCGAGCAGTGGGAGAAGTACAGTCGAGCCACTATTCTGTTAGTATAGCCCATTGCAAGCAATCAGGCTTGGGGGCACGGAAGATCTTACTAGCTTTACTCAGCTTGACCTGGGATATGATGTAATGCACAGTTTCCGGAGCTTCCTCCGCAAAGTCTTCCTCGACAAGTTCTTCGACATCATGATCTTGGTCGTTGATTACCATCGGTGTCCCGGTAGAGATGGCGATCTGACGATCACGGACCTAACCTTTTAGCTGAGACTTCCTATCGCCAGAGAGGTACTCACATAAAGACACCACCAGATGCGCTTCCAACGCGACCTTTCCTGAGGTGGCATCTTACTATTCCTTGCGCTCCTATGATAACCTGTACACTGCGCGGATCGTATCGCAGCTGCAAGCCACCAGTGGCAATCACGATAAGCCGTCGGACTTCCGAACCAATAGTGAAGTAGGTACGACGACAGTATCATGTGTGTTCGACTTGATTCCCGATCTGCGTCGAAGGCTGCACTTGCTTTGTTGTACAGAGTATTGCTGGCATCCCACCGGGTGCTGTACCCCATGAGATGCATTACCTCAGAATCACAATGCAAAGATGCCACGAAAAGGACACTTCGGAGTAGGGTACCAGATAATGTCCCGTCGTCGAGAGATGCAAGGAAGTACGTCTTTCCAAGGATTGGGCAAAAAGTGTGAAACTTTTCGAAGTAGACCTTGATGAGACGATCAACTAATTCTGGTGATGGGAGATCCGACAGGGTCGTCTTTTCACGGGGCAAGGATGGCCGACTGCAGACGCTCTCTCTCCTCGTATCGCGGGTAACACTCTGAACTGTCTCGTTACACTCGCCAATTGGGCGGTGAACGCTATTGTGGCCGGGCGTGTAACCTCGCATGACATAGGAAGCGTACCAGCTTTCTCCAACGACGCTTGGTTGGGTATTAGGACTCGCATGTTGGTCAGAGACAGTCGAAGGCCTTGTGGTGGCCGACTCCCCGGATGGCAGCATTGAAGCACTGTTGTGTTCTCCGTCTGTCTGAGAGTCCTCGGTGATCAAGGCCATAGATTCATCGTCGTTGCTTGGGGCAAAGCTGGGGCTGGTGGAGCTGCGGTGAGATTCCACTTCTGGCAATAGCGTGTATCTCCCATCAGGGCCTCTATAGGACGGCAATCAGTCTTACTTCACTGCATAGCGATATGGTCCTACCTTCGACGCTTAGATTGGATGAGTGCACACTGCTCATGATGGCCACTCTTCTTGCAAGCTGAGCACGGTACACCAATAACGGATCCATCACACTTTGTTCTTCGCCGATTGCAACGTCCACACGCCGTGCCTCTCTTCTTGCCATGGTTGGACGTTCTCCTGTTACGCTGTGAAGGGCTCCCTTGATCCATTGAGCACAATTATGATGCGTATCTACTCATAACACTTCAAGAACTGCATCCTTAATCTTCCCCGCCTGGGACAATCCGGGGCGTGCCACAGCAGTGGGCCTAGAGCAAAGGATGCAGTCTACCCCGCAGTGTCAGCACGCTAAATCCATTCGAGCTTGACCAACCTGTTTGTTCGCACGGAGATGATCGCGGGAATTACCATAGCCGATGGTCATCCCTGTCATCGGTTATGGTTAGCCTCGTAGATCCTCCGTCATTTACGTTACCCTTCTCAAACCAGAAAGCTATCAAATGAGATGTGCATCATTGGCGATCTTGGCCCGGAATGTATATGTATAAAAATGACCCCAGACTTCCCCGGATTTGATACCTGCATAAGCTCACTTCGCCAGTAGCACTTCTTCACTATAGCAATGGCCAACACCACCACGATTCGCCCTGAGATTGACATGTCTCACGAGGAAAAGCATGAGCTAGAACAAATTGAGACGAAGGACAATGTCCAGTCCGATCACGACACGAAGTTCGAGAAGCGCGTGCTTCGAAAGATTGATACTCGACTTCTACCTATCCTCGGGTGTCTCTACACAATCGCGCTCGTCGACCGATCGAACGTCGCGGTCGCTCGTATCTCAGGAATGGATGAAGATCTCGACCTCGCCGTCGGTAATCGCGTGTCTATTGTCTTGATGGTTTTCTTCATCGGGTACATTCTCTTTGAGATCCCCAGCAATGCGTTCATCCACAAGCTCGGGGCAGCCAACTGGCTTGCCTTTCTAGCATTTGCGTGGGGCTTGGTGTCTCTCGGCATCGGCTTTCTCAACAACTGGGCGGGACTCGCTGTGCTGAGAGCTCTTCTTGGCGTTTTCGAGGCTGGGTTCTTCCCAGGTAACTACGCAGACCCTCGACGGATAAGGTCTTAACACTAACACGTATGCAGGCTGTGTTTACCTTGTCTCTTCGTGGTACAAGCGCTACGAGGTCCAAAAGCGAATGGCAGGCTTTTTCTTGACTGCTTCTGCTCTATCGGCATTCGCCAACATCCTTGCATACGGGTTGATCCAGATTTCCAAGACTCATCACTACAAGGGGTAAGTCTGCCTCTCCATTCAGTGACGGTCTAGAAGCTGATTGTTTTAGATGGCGTTGGATCTTCATTGTTGAGGGTGCTCTCACAGTAGTAGCAGGCATCGGCTCGTGGTTTATCATCGTCGACTTTCCTGACTCTGATAAAAACACATTCCTCACTCCCGAAGAACGTGCCTTCGTCAAAGAGCGCCTCGCCGAGGACCGTGGCCCCGAAGAACGAGAAAAGGTGACCATGAAGATCATTGGCCAGACAGCTGCTGACTGGAAGCCCTGGGCCTATTCACTCATGTACATGGCTGGTGCCGTTGGGGTATATGCCTTCTTGTTCTTCCTGCCTATCATCCTACGTGGTGGTCTTGGATACTCACTTGAGCTTTCATTCATTCTTAGTACACCGCCAGCACTGTTTGCTGTCGTCGAAGCAATGAGTATCTCGTGGCTTGCTGATAAGACGAGGCTACGAGGTCCGTTCGTCATCTTCCAAGGCCTGATTGGAATCATTGGGCTATGCATGACTGGATTCCTCGATTCACCAACACCTCGCTATGTTGGCACATTTCTCGGCGTCGCTGGCGCGAACGGCCTCGTCGTTACGACACTTGCGTGGCAGGCCAACAACATTGTCGGTGATGCTCGACGTGCCGTATCCACTGGCTTCCTCATCAGTATGAGTGGTGTTGGTGGGATTTACTCTAGCATGGTATTCCGTAAGTCGGCAACCCTTCCCTTGACATATCGCATCTGACAACAGTGCAGGCCAACAAGACGCACCAAACTACATTCCTGGACTCGTCGCTGTCATGGCCATCAACGTGGCAGCGGTTGTAGTCGCTGCGCTAACGATGCTTATGCTCCGCCATAATAACAGACAGGCAGATAAGGGGAAATGCTTATGCGAAGGTCGCGAAGGGTTCAGATATACATTATAGAGTTCTTGTTACTCTAATTGATAGTCATGACTCGCTGCAGTCTTCAAAATGCTCTGCGTGATCCAAGTTGCTGTCGGTATCAGAGACAGGGCAGGCATCGTCGCCGTCCATCCCACCCATCCCTGCGTGCTCACTCTCTGGAACTACTGCAAACTTTCCCACCAGATGAAGAGCCTTTCCCAATCTTGCGCCAGCCTGAGAACAGTACTTCATATCTTCCCTTTTCATCCGGCGCAAATTATCCTGCTCTTTCTGATCTAATTCGGCACGCTGTTTCGCTATCTCTTCTTGGGCCTCCTCCAGACGTAGCTGAATGAATTGCTTGTTTTGCGCAAGCTCTGTGAGTGTTGACTGAGTTTCCAAATTGAGTTTCGCGATCGCTTGAATATACGTATTGTCCCCTAGAGCCCTGGTAAGGTCTTCGGCATCGGCAAGAAACTGTTGAAGTCCTATTGAGCTGGTGCGGACGCGATGGACTGCTGTATGTCTGATTTGTGCAATTGAATGCAATAATTTCTTGAGTGAATTTTTGCTTCCTTGGCGCTTTAAGTTTCCCTTATTTCCGAGCAGCTCTGCCCACTGGCTAAGCTCAACTGCTTCAGGACAGTCCCAGTGGCGATCTTGCATAATACTCGAAAGTTCTCTTACTCCATACTCGTAACAGGCAGCTTCCAGGACCTTTTGAAGTTTCTCCATAAGAAGATGCTCCGTAGGGAACGGCAGATAGACTGGGAACGACAATGGGATTCCAGCAATGTCGCACGCAGTGCCGTCACTAACATCTGGCCAGCCTCAGATACTATTGATTAACTTGAATGGACGAGACATACCCTGTAGCGGCTTCATATCTTCTTCCGTGTGACCGGTCTCCTTACTGTTGTCCGAGTTGCTTAGTTCATCACCCTCAAGCGCGACTTGCTCAGTCCTAGTGGCCTCTGCTTCAACGTGCGTGTTGACAGCCGTTTGGACAAGCGAAGGCTGAGATAGGTCGGGAAATCGTTGACTAGCAATTGCCGCTGACTCATAAACCTTTTCCGAAAGTAGCTTTAACACGATCTCAGCGACAGCGTTATAGCCGTGATCATTAACGACTTGCTGCACCGGGTTCCCCGCCAGTAAGTTGTTGTTAATCGACGTCTCTACAACCGCACGTTTTCGTATTTTAGCGTACTTCCCGACGAAAACATGCTTTGTCGCTTGATAGATCAGTCGCTCATGCAGTTGCGTACCAATAACTGATCCCATGTTGGGCCGTCCAGCAAGTCGAACCTCTACTCGTGAAGCAGAACAGTCGGTAGACAGAATAGAGAATGTAATTAGGTAGAATCCCCAGATTTATTAAATTAGAAGAAGTATTGAACTTGTAAGGGACGGTTAAGTTCTTGCTAAATATACGGCCGAGACAAGCGGGGAATTTGTCATGGTAGGCCTCCCAAGACAAAAAATGCCTATTTGCTGAACGGCTAGGTATCTACCACGTCATAGATGGTGTTGAGCGTCAAAGTCTACGAATACTTGATAACCGGTTTGTGCTAGTTTTGGTAATGATCCTATGGCTTCTTATTTTTCGTTGGCATAATCGATAAGAATTATCCCAAACAGCATGAATTTGCGCTCCTAGCATTGCACGAGCAATTGGGATAGACACAGTCAATAGGAAGATGGACTCAAGCGTACTCAGTATTATTGACGTGAACATTCTTTCCCTGTTTTGTCATAGCCTAGCAACCTATTGGCCATTATATAAACAGTAAAACAACTGCCCAGGTACAGGGTAAGACGCGATATCATCGGACTCCGGGTATATAATAGTCCGACAGCTTTCCGCATTCGTACTAAGAGTAGCTTGCTTCGACTCGTCTGCTGAAAGGACTTTTGCTTCCGACGACCTTATCCAAGACGTGACATGTAGATGACATTTAATCAGCTTACACCGCAGATGATGAACAACAGAGGTTAAGCAAAGAAACAACGATTGACAATATAGACGTTGGAATGAACACGCAATCCACGCCTCCACCGTCGGGGAAGCGAAACAAGACTGTCGCGTAAGTGCTCCGTAGTACTCACTTCATTAGCCAATTCTACCTAGCCAACAACCGAGAAGCAATCGCTAACACTCGTAAACCTCAAAAGATGCTTACAATGTCGTGAGCGTAAAGTTCGTTGCTCAGGGACTTGCCCTTGCGCGAATTGCACGCGACGCTCAACAGACTGCGTGTTTGAGCAGGAAGATCGCAAGGTTGTCGTGTCGGAAAAGTAAGTGGCTTCTCCCAGCGTTGCAACCGTATCTGTGCTAAGACTGATCATAGCTTGCTTAATGATCTGAAGCGCAAGGCAGAGGATTGGGATGAGGCGCAGAAACAGAAGAAGAACAAAACATCCACAGATACAAGTACAAGTAAGAGCCTCCTTCTGTTGGACGTGAAATAATGCCTGACAATCTTGGTGTAGACGCACCGGCTACTGAGCCTGCCCCAAGACCGAGTGCTGACGATGGTCTACCACAAATGACCAATCCCCTGCTGACGCCCTCGTCCAAGTTCGTCGTAGACCATCAAGGCAGAAAACGTGCGTGACACTGATATCCCAGCCAATCTCGAAGACTAACTTGAAAAGGATTTCTTGGGCCCTCTTCCACGTGGGCATATAGCCATCATGTAATGGGCATGATCAGAGAAGTACTTTCATCAACACGAAACACTGTCTGCTTGATACTAACGGAGTTCTAGTATGTGGGCCACGAATTCTCACCCGAAGTCCCACTGAATCACGATGGTGTTGCTTTCAATATCGAGCTACCGAGTATGAAGCAGACTGATCTTGCTGTCAACATCGAAGGCCTACCTTCGCTGGACTATGCCCTTTACCTCACCAACACGGTCAAGTTTCACATCGTCCAAACTTACCACCTATTTGACGAGCAAAAGTTCATGCCAGCTCTCCATTCACTATACAACGATGGTCCACCGCTGGTGACTGCTGGGAACAGGATGTGGTATATCCAGTACTTCCTCATAATGGCTCTGGGTAAGGGACTACTCACCCGCGGTATGTCTAAAGCTGGCTCGCCGGGAAATGAGTATTTCATGAAAGCCATGGAGCTATTCCCAGATACATATGGACTGTACATAGATCCCGTCTTGTCGATCGAGGTGTGCTGCGGGCTTGCTTTATATCTCCAAGCTGTTGATCACCGCAACAGTGCTTACGTCTATGTTAGTTACCTCCGCCTCCCGATTACAGACCATACTGATTAGTGTTTTGTAGCTTGGAATGGGTCTTCGGATAGCACTCAGTCAAGGTCTACACCGCGATATTGCTGGAGACTCCGTAGATGATCCTGAGGTAAGGCGATATCGCAATGCATGGTGGACACTCTACATCCTGGATCGCAAATTCTCGTCCTTGATGGGCGCCCCAAGTTCTATTCAAGACAGCGATATTTCGGTGCCGATCCCAGGAGATCAGACAACCCCTCGAAGATCAAGCTCATTAGAGATGCATATTAAGCTATCAAGGCTAAAGACCAAAGTCCTCAACAGTCTGTAGCATTAGCCGTTGATCATGTCGCAACAAAGAGCTGACGAAGTGGCTAGCTATATACGGTATCGATGGGAAATTAGATGTTTCGTTTCCGAAAAACACCATGAGCATATTGAGGGAACTTGCTGCACTTGGAGTTGAGCTCAACTCGGCGCCCGATCTGAAGCTGGACAACCAAAGCCCACTATCGCGTGTCTCTGCAACCCTGAACCTATGTTATCACCAGGCAAGTCGCGGTATACGCCTCTCACTCAGCATGTATCTTAACTAACAGCTAAACCAGTGCATCGTCCTTGCTACAAGGCCACTTCTCATGTGTATTCTTCGAGACAAGCTCGAGAAGAGCGGACATGATAATAATGCCAACGCTGAGATTGCTGAGCCTGTCAAGGCTTTGGTTAGAACCTGTTACGACTCAGCTCACAAATCACTACGTATCTTGACTACACTCCAGTCGCAGGATCTACTGGGTATGCCTGCGACTTGTACAGTTACGAAGACAAGCTAACGTTTCGAAGAACTCTTTCTCCCCTTCGATCTGGACCACGCATTCTCCGCTGGTTTTGTCCTGGCACTTATCTCAGCCATCCAGCCCTTCCCGGACGCAGCGAGCGAATCCTCATTCGAGTTGACAAGAAATATCCTTGACGCTCTAATCGCAGGCGGGAACCTACCTGCACGGTTTCGGCGCCAGGAACTTGAGCGTCTCCATGATATGTTGCACCTGATTGAACAGCGAGATATCGTGCCTCAGCTCCAAGGTCAAACAGACATTCCTGTTCTTGGAGAGCAGGGAATATCACCCAACCAAATACTCAATGTTGCGAGTTTACTAGATGGACATACGAACCTTGGTGTTGATCTCGATGATGTTAATGGCTGGCTGTGGGAGGTCACTGATTTTGAGGGTCTCCATCCCGCTTAAGCATGTCTGGCAAGAGTTGATATGATTTGTAAGGTGTTTTGAGTAAATTAATCTTTCCCTGTATGTATCCCTGGCACCCTCAGCCCACAAGCAGGCATGCAAGGAACATTGCTCTTGGCGGTTCTTATCTCAGTTCTTATCGCGTGGACAGCCCGTCTACTCTTCACGATAGGGCGTGCTTGACATCCGGGCGTGGGCACAGCCTCTGTGCTGTGCTTATGTGCCCGCCTTTACCAAGTTTACATTAATAAGCTACAAATTTCTATTGTTAACAAAGTCCACAGTCACCTCGTATAAAGTTACTGAATTCAGTAGGGCTTGTGGGTACTTTGGCGTCTTCTTAAGTAGCCGATAGGCCAGGATGTGAACCGAGATCTGACATACTTGTAATTGGTCCAATGTCTAGGATCCACAGGCGACTGAATTTGGTCCTTTTGTACGGACGATATCTTGACTGGCGGCTGTAGTACTTGGAGGACGGAGGCCCCAACCATTTGAAATTGACAGAGCCCGCCTTGCCTCACTCTTTTCTTGAAAGAAACTCGTCAAACGATCAAAAAATGTCGAAGCCGACCGTCACACTTATTCCATGGGACCCCAACTCCCCTGAACATGTGAGGCGCATGGTTGAGCAGCGCATAATTTGTGGCTGGCAAGCGTCAATTGTCCCAACTGCGTGGAAAGACGGGCATATCAAGGGGACCAAATGCGTTTACTGGATTGTAGGTCCTATACTACTACTTTATTATATTGTTATTCTAAGTATCTTCAGATAATTCCTCAAGACGAACCGCAGCGTGAAAAATACCTCGAGATGCATACCGAGGCTTATCCCAAGGTAGGTAGGTTTAGTATATGGAGCCAATTCCGACATTTCAACTCACGCTTTGTAGGAGACAGAGGAACTCCTCGACACAAGCAAGACGCTACTCGGAAAACCGCGCATTCCAACCGACGCAAAATTCCTTCCCATTGGGCACGTCGCTCTCGACACTCATATCTCAGACTATGCAGAAAAGGTCGAACTAGACTTCCCCAAATCCGGTGCATACTGGGTCAAAAGTCTTTACGTATCTTACACACTTCAGGGCCTGGGTATCGGCGGAGCTGCTATGAATATCGCTGAACGCATGGCCACCGAGGAGCCTCTTAACGCTATGCATCTGCTATTAGACACGGTGCACCACGAAGACCAGGCAGATGAGGACTTTGCTGTTGCCAACTATGGAGGAGCCTTCAAGGTAAATGCCTGTTGTCAGGTAGTCATTCATACAAAAGACTAATTGTTGATCTAGATTCCCACCCAGGCTTGGTATGAGAGACGGGGATACAGGTTAATTGGTGTAGCCGAGAACGTATACCAATATCCAGACGCAAATGGGAAAATTTGGCCGTGTAGGACAGTTTTCTTACAGAAGGATATTGTTTAGAATAGCAATATGATCTTTTGCCTGTTGCACAGCCAGTCTTGCCAGTCCTCTGAGAATGACGGTAGAGATGAGTGGATACCAGAATATCTTTTAAATTCTTCATCTTGTGGTCTAGACCTTTTTCGTTGCGGTAGAAGTCAATGCCAGGTCGAATTTGTCGATGTTTGCATCACCATCAGTTCAAAGATCAAGCTTACTCAGTCGCGACCTGCTGTACATTATCATTTACGAAAAGATATGTTCGCAAACACTTGTATATTCCTATTCATGAACTCAAGATCCAAAATGAGGCTAACTCTGCCGCTCGCTTTCATCTTCTCTTCTATCACGAATATAGTATTCGGCTCAGCTTGCATCTTGGAAGTTAGGGCTAAACTGCGCCCGCCTAGAAGCTATCTAGATACGTTATTTATGATCAAGACTGATAGCTAAGACACCGCATCAGCCCCACCTGCGCTCCCCTAGCTCTACATGTCGCCGGCTGTGCTCCCTTACATCAAATCTTATCGACCCTTCTTCACTTTCCCCCCTCCTTGCTCTCAAAGATCAGAGGTCGATCACCGGTTGGTGGTGTAGAGTAGTCTGAGTATGCTGTCATTTCGCTCGACCTGGCACCCGTTGCTGCTCTATGGACTGTTTGGGTAGTCTCTGGGTGTTGGCCAGGCGTTGTAGTCTCGAAGGAGTTTGTACTATTTCCTTCAAAGGCTGTCCAAGATGGCGAGTAAAAGGTCGTGTATGATAGAGGATTAGGTTTTGATTGTTCTCGGATTGTCGTTATTTGGGTTGTAGCTGGGCTGGGATCCATTGTGAGATTGGGCTGAACTCAGCAAAAGGTCTTGGTGTCTGGTCAGTCGGAAAGCTCTTGAGTAGTGTTGCCCTTCAAATAATGACGGGAAGGCTGGAGAGGCAGTGCTTGGTGAGGGGTTTGCGTCCTGAAGAGTGTGCGCTAATGAGATGTGTTGTCGTGGCTGTGTTAGGTGTCCCACAGCCACCAAATGTTTTCAACCCCCCTGTAATGTTACGTTCTTCAATGTGACATCATCTCAGGCCTCACTGAGATATCCGAGGACTTGGTTTTTCTCGCAACGACAGGAGGCCTGGAGGGACCAACCTCAACGACAGATTTGGGATATCGTCGTTTCGATTGCAAAAATGAACTCGCAGAGACCAATTAAAGTCGATGACAGTCTCTCAGAAAATGATGTTGAGTCCTCACCACTGTGAGTCCTATCAATACTAAATCGGTTCATGCAAAAGGCTTATGGGCTAAAAGCTTCTCGTCTCTTGAGGTTGAAGGCAATATGGCAGAGATGGGGAGATACTTTTCGAAGAAGAACGGCGTTCGGGTCATCACAGGACTGGGACATCAGAAAAGAGGTACTGAAGATATGGTTCTGGGGGACCAGAACTTTGGAGATTTCCAAGAAGTAAGTGATATCGCGACAAGTTATCCTAATGATCGAACTAATACTGGGTTAATTCTAACTATCGATAGCTGTGCAAGCGAAGTGCGGTTCTTGTCTGGTGAGTCCTGTAATTAGCCAGCATGTCCTCTTTGCCTAATTGAAAGTGCAGCTTCATTAACAGATTTATCATGAAGCCTGGAATCTCGGATATTCCAAAGGATAAGAAACGTCTGAGAGTCTCGAGGTTGATGTTCCGATCGCTCATGACCGCCTTCGACGCTTCTCCGTGCTTTGTATCATCTATGATCAGCGGAGACATATTGACAGGGTTAGGAACTCGATTAGTATGTGGGCAGAATGAAAACCAAACCCTGTCCTTTTGGTACACACTCCCTGTGCGTACTGCAACCCCATGCTTTGATGAAGAGGGAACGCATGCGCTCAGTGTCGTTGGAAGTAATCAGGTGGATCCTAATGGTTATCTACACTTGGCGGATATCAAGCACGATATCCGCCCTTCCAAAATTGGCGTGTACTCTTGGCATGATGGTTCATTCTCTAGAACAGTGATTGTTGACTTTCAAGACGGTCGACTACATGCAATTGCGGATGAGCCTTACAGAAAGATCAAAGAGATGATCGGGCGAACTACTGACCATGGACCATTGGACTCGCATATCGCCCTGCTTTCAAGTTCTGCAAGATGGTGGAATCATGCGCTTACACAGCTGAAAAGGCAGTTGGCCCATTTTGTGCGTATCGTTGAGCGCAACAAGGGCGCAGTAGTTGACTTGTCACAGGAACCGAAATTACTCGAAGACAATGCGCAACAGCTCACATCGCCGAGTATCGACTTTGAATGCAGTGTCCGACACTTGGCGATAAAAAAGTCTCTACACTCTACGATGTCTCATCTTCAGAGATATAAGACTGAACTTGGAGCGATTGAAGAGATAGTAGCTGATTTGCAAGTGGCATCCAAGAAGCTCTATTCAATCAAGGAGTTGGCATTGTCAAGAGAAGCACCCAACTCAGAAGCCGTCGATGAGAATATCGCTATCATTAGAAAGAATATTTCTGGTGCAAGGGCGTTTTTGTTCGAACTTGAGGTAAAGACAGAGGCAATCATGGGCCTTGTAAGCTTAAAGTATCTTTTACGACGAAAACATTGCTGATTTACTCGGAAGCTGTCAGACGTTGTGAAGTCTCGGAATGATATGCTGATGGTGAACAACGGCAGCATGGTCCGAAAGCTGCTAAAATCAGCTAGGAAGCAAAGCAAAGCATCTCAGACTATGATGAGGGAATCCCAGAGGATGGCGTCGGATATGAGAAAAGACAGTGTTTCTATGAAGACAGTATGTATAGCTCAAACTGCGTAGTATCTCCAACTTACTTGACTCAGATTGCCCTGCTGACTATGGCATTTCTTCCCGCGACGTCCATTGCGGTAAGTTTAAGTCATCCCCAACGGTGAATGAATGCCATCTAAATAACTAGGCAATACTATCTATGCCATTCTTCAGTGAGCAAAAGTGGTTCAACAACCCAGCCAAAGCGTGGCTTTGGGCAGTATTGACGGTTCCTGCGACGATAGTGTCTGTTTGCATCTATTTGTTTCTAACCAGGAAGGAAGTTAGATCTACTAGGAGTGCTCTAGTCAATGATGAGGAGGATGATATGGAGAGTGTTGACTTTGTACTTGATGACTTGTAAGTACAAGGACTTTGCAGCCATAGTAAGTATGAGCAGAATGCATTATTGTTTGCGCCCCGTGTGTCTGCCTCGCGTGTCTGCCTCGCAGTGCTTTTCAACCCCCTGGCTGAGCCACTGACGTAAATAGCTGATAAGGGTGGTGTAGATGCCCAATCACCAAGCCATGCGGGTGGCTGTGCCGTTGGGCGTCCTCATCAACAACACAGCACTTTTGACCGCTCTACAATGAACAAAATAATATCCACGTCGGCTGAGGCATCTGTAACTTTACTGTATCCTTTTATTCTCACCGGAAACCACATCGAGTATTTCAACATGACCTCCTCGCCAGACGGCCTCCCGCTGCCTCCAGTGCCAGATCAGGCTCCAGCCCAAGAGCAAGCTGCAGCATCGTTTCGCCAATCAAAGATCTGCATTTGCGTCGATGTATCTGGCAGCACGTATGGACCTGCACTCACGGCTGAAATAAAGGCAGTCAAGCAAGTGTGCTCTCTCATACCCCAGAGCATGTACGAAAACATAACCATCATTCCCTGGAATGACGCATCGGAGCGACCGCGGTCACTCTCGCAAATCCATACCTTGGAATCTGGAGGCGGAACTGATCCAAATGTTCTTCTGGAGGACCCAGAGTGCAGACTTCTTCTACAGGAAGCAGACTTTTGGTTTCTCATGACAGACGGCGAGATAGACCAGAGCGTGGTTCGTCAGTTTGCGCGAAATCTCACCGACTACGGAATGCACGGCAAAGCTTGCATAGTCTCTGTCTTTGGTGAGAAGTTGATGAAGCCAAGCCACTGCAATATCACTGTCGGGCTGTCCGTCTTCGCCGTCAGCCCCCACGTAGTGTTTATGTATACCGACATAGACACCAGCAAGACCACTCTGCTATCCACCAAAGGATGCTTCTCGAATCTGTTGCCTGCGGGAAAAAGAAATCCAATTTTGGACTATGACACCAACTGGTCCGACCTACCTTTTGTTTCCTACGAAAACCTCACCCGAATTTCTGTTCCCAGAGCTCAGAAGGTTGAGAAGGACGAGCTTATTCTCCACGGAAACACTCGCGTCAACATCAACAATCTCGTATCTCGCGAGACGATTGATGAAGACCTAATGCGCCAGATCATGCTCAATGAGGATAATATCAAGACCATCGCACTGACCGCCAAGATTAGGGGAGAGTCTGATAAACTGACCAAGTGGCTGGATAAGGTCGATGCCAAGATCGAACAAGACAGTATAAGTGAGGCCTTTGGTCACAAAGACTCCCAGCTTCTAAAATATACTATGGCAGAGATAGGAGAAGCGAATGGGACTCAAGTATCCCTAGATGACTACGGAGCAATGGGATATGGTGCCCAAAACGCATATGCCTTCGAACCTTACCCAGCTCACATTTCATTTCCCCACGCCTACCATCAGGAGTTTAAAAAAAGCTCTACTAGAATGAGAGCCCTTACAGAGCCGAACACTCGTTTAGCTGCACCGGAGAACATCGGTGGCTACGAATTTGAACACCTTCATTCTCTTACGCCTTCAAATGACCCTTGGACATGAAGCATTCTGCTCCCCAAAGGCCTTAGCCAAACGACACAGCCCGATAAGCTGTCTTCCATTCCACAAACGAATGAAAAGCCACAGAGCTATGAACCTTTCACAGAAACAACCACCGGCAACCAAGGCGACCACCTAAACCTTGCCATTGCAGGGTTTCTGAAACCAACTCAGGCCAGGGACCAGCATATCTTAGACTGTCCTAAGTGCGGTAGAGCAAGAGCCGTTATGACACTTCTCCTCAAAGCACCTGACCAGTCGATGGTTACCAAGAACTTTCCATCTGTCAACAGCACGTCAAAACTTGTCTACCCACTGACTATGGGCAACTATCCTGAGACGGACATTATATCCGACACAATTGCATGTGATAAGTGTGCCGTGGCCATGGTTGGAACTAAGACGGCAGCGCACAAAGAGACTCTTGTGGTTGCTCTGCCCCTCGTGTCTTACAGCAAGAACCAAGATGCCTGGCTACAAACGGTAAACATCGCTACTAGTAGACGGTTCCATCGTTCAGACCTTGCCCAGGTATTTCTCAGTATCATCTTTACCAAGATCGAGCGCCTTCTATCAGAATCCTCCAAGGTTCCCATTCTTCACAATGCTTTGAACTGGCAGGCAACCATGATCCAGTCTGAAGTTGTACTCCAAGCAGAGAACTTTCCTCATGTTTGTCAGCTTGGAGTCGGTCTTATGAACGAAGTTATCTTACGTACCTACCGGGATTGCCTTGTACACGACAAGTTCCCACTGCTGCTAAGCTATCCTCTTGATGGCTTCATTGTTACGAATGCGGCATTGTCCAACTCGAAATACAGCGGCGCCCTATCGCAGCCTAAGCGAAAGTCTGTCGTTCTTCTGCGCTTCTTATATCACCTCCTTGAGAACTGTTGCGCCTACGAACAGGAGAACGGCCCTCTTCAGCTACACGCTGCCAAAACACTTATACTGCTGATGGACGATCCCAGCGGCCCACGGTCATTATTCAAGTGGAGGTCTCTAAGGGCCTTCTCTTTCCGGTTTGACAGTCTTCAAGATCTGCAAAAGTACTTATCAAACCACGCTGTCATGGACCGGTATCGCCTGTCTCTCACGGCAGCAGATCTTCTAGATACGCCACTCCTTACAGCTACAGGATTGGCCGATTTCAGGAGACTCGGCCCTCTGTTCAGTTGGATTGAAAGGGAGGCCGGTAACGCAATCGCGGTATTCGTTCACTATCTCATGCGTCTTGATACAGCACCGTGTTTGCCAAGTATTCTATTCCAGAGATTGAGAGAGAGGGAGGAAGTCAAAGAAGCATTGGCAGATCCTGGGTCATTGAGTGCGAGAGCAGTGGAGAGGCTGATAAAGCCTTTGACAGTTCTACAGTAAAACTGCTCGAACCAGATGGGTACGTCTACCTCCAATTATGTAGCTCACAATGAACTTACAGCAAGGGCATATTTTCAGCACGATTATTACGGGGAGCATTTTTTTTATTTGACACTGAGAGATGAATGGAATATCTCCTTTATTTCATTCCAGCACGAGTTTTCTGTAATATGTTGCCATAAATCTAAGGGACAGAGCCATTCTCTAGTTAAGTAAAGTTCGTTGCATTTGCCATTTGCTACAGGGATCAAACTGACGACGAACAGATAAGAGGCAAGGCAGTCGCACTACAACTGTGGCCTGACCACTCAGGATCAGAACACCTTGTTGTTAAGTCCTTGGGCTCCCCTCATACCTGACAAAAATGAGAGCACTTAAACAGTATACTTAGAAGCCGTTATTAAATATTATAATAACAATAACTAATCAAAAGCAAACAATTATTTAACTTGGTTTAAACTACCACTTCTTCACTGATACCGCTGGTCCGTCTTTCACCATAACCCTATAGGGCCTATCCAGTTTGAGAACCTCCTCCGGGGACACTTCTTGTGGCCGTACTCACGCTTCCACTTCGTTTTGGGTGGCAGAGCCTACGACGGGTATGCTGGGCGCCCTTGCAACTCGCTTGTGCATCGGCGCTATCCCACCGCTGGCACTGCTTACTGGCTGGGACTCAGGTCACCGCTCGTCCAAGTACCGGGACGCGATATTTGCGCTGGGGATGATTACATTTAGGTTCATATTGCTTTCTGTATCTATACTAGATCGACAACCTTGAATGTCGGCACTTCTGGGAAACCCAAATCCTCATATCGCCTTGACCATCCTTCTCTATCCATGTTCATATCCGTGAATGCAGGGAGCAGGCCGATACATCGGTGCCTCGCTTTCAAGCCTTCGCCCCGACGAGTAATAACTGCGTGTTTGTACGTGATGGCCATATTGGAAGAAATCGGATGAGCAAGGCGGAAGTGATGTTCATCGCGGATCGAGTTGTTTGCCAGCTCACGGGAAGATATCATTCCGAGTAGATCAGTTTTACCCACGGTAACAAGGACAGGAGTCCAAACCGTCTTAGACCACAGATAGGCGCTGACGCCGATTCCACAGCTGATCAATGCGCCTAACCGGACCAAAGTCTTGCTGAATTTTGATGGGTTGCTTGAAATAAGATCCCGTTTGAACGAGTCGGCATCCATCTTCGTGCCACCTCCGTCAAAGAACCCGAGGACCATGAGGTTGAGGAATTGAATGGCGTTCATATGGCGTAGATTTTCATTTTTGGATAATGTATCTTCGTCGTCTTTCTTTTCGTGTTCGGCCGCGAAAATGGCTTTAATGTCTGGCCAGGCGCCATGTAGGCTCAATTCGCCCCTGCGAGCGAGTCCCCAGGCATACTTTGAGAACTCGAGGCTCCCTTCCAAAGTCCGCAAAATGGTTGACATGTCGCATGATTCAACGCTGCGAACCACGACCGACCCTAGTTCCACTCCTAGTGCACAATCTTTATCGTGCTGAAGTGCACCCTCAGTCGCCAGCCCAAACAATTTAACCAAATCTCCTAGGAGTTCTGGTTCGGGTACATTCGAAGTTTCCAATGAAGTTCCCTGTTCTCCCACCATACCCGCTGAGATCTTGGGTAGGGTCGCGCGATCTGCATGCCTTGCTTGCGAAAAGCAATCTTGGAAAAGCCGTCCGAAAGGCATACCTCTCACCACTTGAGGTGATGGCGCCGAGTACCAGTCATACTGTGACATGGTTGATAGAATGAGATCCCTTGCCTTTGTGGTCCTGCGTGTACTATTGTTTTGGATAAAGAATCCATCTTCTATAGCACCAGATAGAGACGGTCCCTCTGGAAAGTCCCGCGAGACCTCTTCGTTGTTCAAGAAGGCGGATATAAAAGATAGTTGCTCGTCCGCCGACGGTTGCTTGTCTTTTCCGTGTGAAGACCATGCCCTGGAGAAGGTCCACAAGCGGTCCACGTTAGCTAGTATGTCACTTTGGCCGCTGAGAATTCTTCCCCAGTCCATATCTCGCGATGCGAAGTGGCCCTCTTCGCATGTGACGAACTGAATGCGATTTGATAGTATGCTTTCCTGGAGAGGCCACAATCTCTCAAGAATTCCTTCCTTAAGTAAGTCATAGTTGTGTTCGTCAGTCCAGTGTTTGCACCATCTACGAACACCAGCATTATAGTCGTCCCAGGTCGAGAGGCTGCCAAAGGCGCGTGCGCAGCACGAGATATAACCTGACCCGTCCCGGATCACAATGGTCTTTTGAGCGCGTTCGAAAATCTGCGGGATTATAGATGTGACTTTGATCCTTTCTTCCTCCTTTGTTTGATCAATGCATAGGACATCCATCCAAAAGTAGCTGTCCCCCACGAGGTTCTGCAGGTTATGCTCCAAGAAGCGAGCCTTCGACTTGGAAACCATGACCTGATGTGCGATCATGTTGAGCGTAGTCCAGTCAGCGTCACCCCAGACATGAGAGAAGGCTATGTAAGGTATTTGATGAAAATCAATTTCTTCTTTTACCACCATTCCTGAGAGAAAGCGACAAAAGACGATAGCCTGAGGGCTTCTTCGGCCCACTTCTACGCCCGAAGCTTCTTTTTGGGTTTTCGAGGTCTGGGACATCTTGGAGAGAGGCTCAGTGACGCCGAAGCAGTCCTTGGAGAGAAGATCGAGAGAATAAGGGGAGACGTAATGATGGTATCTGTGCGGGGTCGATGCAAGTCCTTAAATGTCGTTGATCGGATGCGAGACACAAAAGGGAACCTGTATACATAGGTCCACTGTTTATGGCTTCAAAAGTCACAGAGGTCTAAGCCAGTATGCAGGGTAACGCTAGGCGCAAGCGGGGTGTTGTATTTAAAATTTTATTTCTCAGCCACTTTATAAAGCCGCGACTGAACTCGATTTTGTCCAGAACCGAGAAGGGAATTAATTAGGGAATGGTGAGACAAAGATCCTTATCACATGTGAAAATAATTCGCTTTGCGTTCTGCCATCTCGTGTGACCAATTGCTGGGGACTAGATATGTATGCCCTTCAGTCGAAAACGACGAGATTATGAATGCTTTCCAGATTTAGCGTGATGACTTGTCAAACATTGCCGCCACTACGCTATCCCAGCCTAACGGATCGCCCCCATACAGCCCGAGGCTGATTTCTACAGCACTAGTTAAAGATGATGACCGGCCTAGACCAGCCCACCAGCTCTGCGTTCCGCGCAATTGCGGGCACTGTTTGAAATACCTGCCGTCCACATGACTGCAAAACGGACAGATGGACGATCGAATACCCCGCAGTGGTTTTCCCTCCTTCAAACGAGCGCAATGAGCGAAGTGGGGTTCTCAACTACGAAGGACGAGAGGCCGAACCTGCTGAAACAGCCTGACTGCGGACCGACAGACTCAGCTGCTAGCGCCAGTTTCCGAGATCTCGTTGATCGCAGTATCCAGGCCTGGGGAGCGTTAAATTATGTTGGCCGTGACACGGTTGCAACAATCGAATGGGACTGTGCCAAACTGCGCGATCTGACAAAGTTTGATGACCTTCTGGCTAAGCGTGAGTTTTGGTTCTTCCAGCTACGCAAATCGTTTTTGGAGCAACACCGGTTGACAAAATGGAACCCCAACCGCCTGCACCAGTACATCCTCCTGCCCATTTCCTACGGCTATGTCAACAATAAGGACTGCTACTTCGTCAGCCACTACTGGCGGGAACAAAATAATCCAGACCCCGCCGGTGTGGACCTGTCTGCGTTCAAGGATGACCTCGCAAGCGATAGCGGGTGGTTGTACATCTGGGTCGATTGGACATGCATGCCGCAGGGGAATTGCGGCAAGCGGTCCGACCCAGAGAACTATTACTTCAAGATGATGCTCCAATGCATTCCGATGCTGATTCGCGACTGCGCATTTGAGTGGCGATTCCCGTCTTTCCAGGCCCGTGCTTGGATTCTCTATGAATTGGCTGAGTATGTCCTTACGCATGCCCAGCACATTATAACCGACGACAACAAGCAGTTTGTCAACCATATCCGGGAAATGGTCTCCCTCGATGTGAAATCGACTCTGCAAAAGTACGAATACAAGTGCACAAACGAATCAGATATGCGCCTGGTCACTGGGTGGCTTGAGATACTCGTGCTTATGGCCAGAATCTTCCCAGATGATATTGCCAGCAGACAGGAAGTTTTGGACAATCTCAACAGGCCTTCTATTGGGAGCTTTTCTAGTCCAGCTATGGACCTGAAGATAGACAAAGCGAATGGTATTCTGTGCCACAAAGGATGTATTCACCGTTTCACCCCTGTATTCCATATCACATCGCATGTGTCTGCTAGCTGTTGAGACAAGGGTTCTCGGGACAAAGAAGAAGACGCAAGGCAAGATAATTGCCAAAGATGAGGCTCCGTGATATTGTTACTAGTCAAGTTGACATACATGTGATAGCGATGGGCACTCCCTCGCAATGGTGTTGTATGGTCAATATGTGGATATAAGACTACTAAATATGAACATAACCCATAATGTACCGTATGGACAAGAACTCTATCTATCGGCATCGTACATAGCAAGTCATCTAGGGTCGCAACTATGCCGGCTTAAGCATAGTCTAATTAAATGTCTTTCTCGAGTCAAAAATATCATATGTATGAAATTAGACATCTTCGTAGACTGAATTGAGTTGCCTCTTTGTTCCTGAATGAATTGAAACATTTGTCCTACCTTTTTTTGTATTGACGCCAATCAGGTTATAGAATTTTGGGCCAGGCACCATGTTAACCCGGAATTATATTTCTAACCGTATTAAAGACTCAAAATTCGCTCATTTCTTCATAGTTTTGATGGAGGCGACCGTTTCTCATATATAGATAACCAGAAAAGCCTCTAGTGGCTATCAATCATCCCCCACCATTCTCTTCATACCACCCCACCTCCTCCCTCGACTCGGTATGTTAGGGCTCTCAATCTCTTCACTGTCGTATCTTTTCCCGCAGTTCTCATCCCTATAACGCTCTTGATCATATTTGTTTTTACGTTGACAGTCCGCTTCCAACTGAGTGTTTTGCTCTGTGCTCTCTTCCATACTCCCTCCCCTGAGCTCATCATGTTTTCTTTTTTTTCCCTCCCACCAGTCAGTCTCCCCTCTATCCTTATCAGCATCAAGCCCTGCGGGGAAGAATTCCTTAAGTAGAGACCTGCCGCATCCAGGCTCCCACGTATCAAGATCCATCAACACGTCCATAACCTTCTGTCCGATGAATATCATCTTTTGCCTTTTCAGATGGATGCCACGAGACTCTGGCGTTCGGCTCATCGCCGCAGTGGTAGCGTTATGGACCATGCCAACTGTTCCAACCCCGACCAAATACCATACCCTTTCTTTCAGTGCCATCACTGAGACGAGAACTGCTGCCCAAAGGAGTATGAGAAATCCACATAACAGCCTAGTTATCCAGAAGCCTATCGGAAGGCCAAGGAAGAGCCTTGCTTCCTCTCTAAGATTTTGTTTCTCCATGTAGCATTCAATGACGTCTTTCCAACTCGCTCGTGGCACCGGTTTGCCTCCTCTGCCCTTATACCATTGAAAATACCAGATCCCTAGCCAAGTCCCATTCCACACACTGACAATGTCCTTCTCTTTCATGTATTCTTTAAAGGCTTTCGTCCGAGAAACCTTTACCTCTTTGCCACTTTCGTCCACATATTTCACGCACCATTTGACTCCGTTCCATGACCTGGGTTGTCGTGGTCCTTCTCCCGCGGCTAGATCTTCGATATCCAGGCTACCCTCACTCCCCAAAATCACTATCACATGGCGCGACCCATTTCCCGTGGTGATGGCGATCCTTTTTGCGGATTTAACCCGACAGGCCAACTTCTCCACTCTCCATTGAGGTAATGCTGCCGTCATAACGGCTGCGCAAGTTCCCAATATGGTAATCATCAAAGGACCCCAGTCACCAGAGCATTTCAATGGTATGATAGCGATGCCCAGTTGAATGAGAATGGCCCCCGATCCAAACCATCTTGATTTTCCCCATGCCACAACCTTTCCGCGGGGAGGATCGACGGCTTCATAAACCTCAACCCGCAATGCTTCATTCAAAAGTGGCTTTTCCAGATCTCGTAATAATCGACCAATAATCCAAGATCTGTTCGTTCGTGTATAGCCGTTTTCGAGATTGATAACCTTACAGGCGTAGTCTGCGGGTGGCATCAAACGTCCATCGCCGACCAAGACACCTATAGTAGAGAAGGCGTACGACACCCAGCCGAAGCTAAAACAGATGGGAACGAAAGATGGGCCGGTGAGTTGGGCAAGTGCTGATTGAATGACAGGGCCTCCGATTATCATTAACAGCGACATGAAGCCAGCTGGATTGCGCCATTGCCCAGCAAGGGCAGAGGCGGTGGAGTTGTCTGCCATCAAGACTCTAAGTTAGGCTCACCACTATTCCTTTTTGTTGGAAAGCCCCTGCAAGTATGAATTTGCGACTTGGAGAAATGATAGAGCATCAGGTACTTAAGTGAGGTGCGCGTCCGGGGCATGTGATACCTACCCCGCATGAATGTCTAATAAGCAATATTCCAGGCGCCCTGAACTGTTAATGCACATGAACGGAGCTACTGTAGTAGCTGGGTCACATCTGAACGAAGCGTGCATCCGACCAGATGGCTTGCCATAGCATAATCCGGTCAGGTGGCCAAGGAAAGGTTGTGGGGTGATGTTATAGAGCCACGCCCTACGTGAACCCAATCGAGACTCACGCCCCTTCTTCAGGGTCTACCTCCTTTTTTCCTCGGAGAGTACAGTGCAGTAAGACGTAACTTGTGTCGTGGCTCTCCAATAGCCTCCAGTGGTAGGGAGCAGGACCAGGTTCCAGCGAAAGGAAATTCCAACGACGAAAGTAGCGTTTCCCATTTCTCTTGCAATTATTGCTATATACAGAACCTGAAACAGACATCAGCTTCCTCTTGAGCATTATGGATCACCTTGATGCTTTGTAAAGGCCATCTAGAACTTCTAAAATCCTCCTTGCTAAATAAATGTACAACTAGCTGTGTTTTGCCGGCTATCTCTCCCACAAGCAGGAAGAAATTGTTAATCTCGTCAATATTGCTTGTTCTTTGGACCAGGCCGTGTTCTTGCATAGGATCTTGGTCCAAAATGCTATCAGTTTGCAAATGACAGAAATTAAATAATTCAAAAAGTTGTTGCGATATCTATCATGAGCTAGATAAAAGACCGAGTTAAATCTAGAACTGGCAGTCCGGTCGCTGCTATTTTCAAATCCAGGTTAAGTTCATCGATCCGAAACATGTTCAGAAAACTTAGCAAAAGAAGGTCAGTGGTGAGCTCGGTGACATAAGAGCAGCTGAAACATCGATAGGTCGTGATTCGCAAGCTTTGATCGTCCTGGAATCGTTCCAAGGCTTCGAGGAAGAATGTTGATATTCTTTCAGCGCCAGGAAGTTGGATCCTGAATGCCCATTGGCATTTTGCATAGAGAAGACTCAAGCCCAGCTCGACCTTGCTACCCTCACATTCGATCTGGGCAACTTCCATGGCGTTCTCGACTAAGTCTGACAATTCCATTATTCCGAAGCTAGGGTCGTCTTCATACGCTTTATCCAGAAGTTTGAGCTGCCGGAGCATAGCTTCCAAGAGTAAGGACGTCTTTTTAGGGTCTTCGTGTAGCTGTTGACTTTTCCAGATATCAGTTGCTCTTGCATGGAGGCTCAAGATCCTCTGATCTGTCTCGAATCTGTACGTCACAACACCACCAGAATCAATCCCGTTCGTCATCTCGACTTCGGCAACGTCTCTGAGGATGAGGGGCTCCCGGTTAGACAACCTGAAAAGGCAGTCCTTGAAGAATAACTCCCATCCTCCGTGTCCCCAGAGCCGTGAATAGGCGATGTGAAGCCCGCATCGGGTGTAGTCATTTATGTCATAACAGGAAATGCCGCATTCCTTCATGGTAATCATAATGAGAAGAGCAATATTCCTTGGGGGCGCTTGTCTCAGACTCTGCCTGATATGCATAATAAAGTCTATCTGATTGGGAAAAATAAGAGGTGGGCGTCCGGTGGTGAAGAAAGGAGTCGGCCAAAGTTTCTTGAGATTCGGGTTCCCTTGCGTGGCTTGTTCATATGACTTGATTGAATCTTCTTCAACTATCTCCAGCATGCCGTAGTCAAAGTCCAGGGATCCTTCGTACTGTGGACAACATTCCCAGCTGTCAATCTTTCGCCTCAGTGCCGCTAACCCTGAGTAAAGCTGTTCAGTTCTCAACAGGCTTCCGTCGATAGGCTGTCCCAGAAGGTCCTTGCGCAGAACTATCACGGAATTGTGTTTGTTGGGCCACGAGACACATAGCTCCGATACACATCAAGCTCTTTCTATGTAGTCATCGTCATCTTGCCTGAGGCTGACAACATAATCGCAAGAGACAATCAAGGATGGAAGTAGCCGCAGCCCTTCTTTAAAAAAGACCAGTTCATCGGTAGTTCTGTCATCGACTCTAAATGTGTTCTTTTGAGGCAAACACATGAAGTCGACCCAAAGCCCGATTCTGGATAGAATTGTTGAGTCGATGGTGCCTCTTTCACTTGCTATCTTGCTTAGGACGCGAGCTGCTTGTAGGTATCCGTGAACTTTGAGGGTCTTGACTTTCTTGATCCTATCTTCCAGTGGCGAATGGTAGACTGATGCAAGTTCCTTGATGGCATTCAGAAGAAAGTGAATGGCATGAAGATGTTCGCCATCTGGATCTGGATGGGTGGGCGATGCCCAACGATGGGAGATGAATAAAATAAGCAGTGGTGCTTCTCCCCACTCATATACGGCTGAATCAATGTCCTGAAATCGTCGCATATGGCTAAGTTCCAATAGCTTACTCGCTTTGAGTAGTCTTGACATTTTGAGTAGCTGATTTCGTTTAATTAATTGACGGATTTCAAGAGGATGGCCGGAATGATTCACTGCCGAGGTGGAAGGCTCGTTGCCAAATATCAAAGCCTTCATATTGGCTAATGAGACCATAATAGGGTTGTTAACCGAGAACTGTAGCATGTTTTTGTGTCTGTTGGTTCATTCAAATATCGATGTGGAATTGAGGCTCAGAGAGAGATCGGGCACTGGAAAGATACGGATGAGGCTGTGTCAGGTTCGCTGTTAACAGGGGTTGGCTAGGAGCTTTTTAAATAAGGAGAGAAGAATGGTGAAAAGAATGCTTTGTATACTTTACTACTTTTTTAGGATGGTTGGCTGCATCAGTAGGCACGGTGGCGTGTAACAGTACGAACTAGCGAAATGGTGGCTGTGTGATAGGGAAAAAGACAAGACTGGGGGGTGGATTGAACTTCTCATGGGCGGAAGTAACCGTACACTCACGCAACTTGCTAAGGCTGGCTGGAGAGGAAACAGCTGGTTCAGGTCCAGTCACGTGATGATCATTCAACCATGTCAGGCCGCAGACTTTGAATTATCATGCCGATTGTAATTTGAGCTGGATGTGTTATTTGCANNGAATGAGCAGCCTGTTAGTGGTTGGCAAGGTTGCGTGACTCCTCCTTCTTCTTTTCCTTTTCTTTCCTCGCTTTGTCCCTTGCCTCCTTGGCGATCTTGTCAAAATCATCCCATTTATTTTGTTCTTCCTCCCACAATTCTCCCGTGAAGAAAATGGGCAACATACTCTTACCCAGGCGGGAATAACGCTTCTCAACTTCGAGCAGAGTGTCCATAACCTTGGGTTCGCCTATGACCTCCACAAACTCAAGAGGCACGCCAAATGCTTCGGGAGAGCGACTAGTTCCAGCGACATACATGTTCTGCAGAATGCCTATGCCGCCAACTGCGAGGAGGAACCATGTATTCTGCCTAATTCCCGACGCGGTGATGAGGAGAAGGATCCAGAGGAAGCCAAGAGCGGTGACAATCAATCTAGTTCCCCGATCCGCAAACGCACCCGAATCGGCGGCAGCGAGATCCTCAAGATCGAGGCCGACGCCCGCACCCTGGATCACGATGGCGTGTTGGCTACCGTTTCCACGGGTCAATACAAAGGTCTTTTCCGTGTCGGTTCGGCACGCCCACTTCTCCTTTGACCACTGCGGCAAAGCCCCAGAAGCAAAGGACAGCAGGATGCCAGCAGCCGTGATAACAAGAATGCTCCAGTCGCCAAAGATGCCGCATGGTATAGCTGCCACGCCAAGCTGGACGATACAGGTGAGGAAGCCGGCGATGTACGGAGCGTCGTATCCGGGATGGCCCTTGGTGGCTTCCCGTGCTCTATAAACAGAAACGCAAAGTCCGGCCTTGGGCGGTCGCTCCGGTTCTGGTCGACCTTTTTCCGCCGCACGTTGTTTTAGATCCTCCCACTTCAGTTTGATGATTTCCTCCACGCAATCATGGACCGTATCCGGACTTGGGTCCAGTGGGACAGCTGACGGCTTCACCGCCCGAGGTTGCTTGTCCATCCATGTCTCAAAGTCTCTCACCATACGTCCGATAATCCAGCTGTTGTTGTCGCGAGTATATCCAGTCTCACCATTAATAACAATGCAGGAGAAGTCGGCGGGTGGCATCAACTTATTCTCGCCGATCGCCGAAACAACAGCGGTTATCGCGTAAGCAACCCAACCTAAGTAACGCCAGAAAATTACACGTTAGCTGCATCAGAGACAACGGCAATTGGGAAGACGTCCGTACCAAACGAGAACGCGACCGGCGTAAAGCGCGATCCTACCAACTGTGCTAGCGCGCGAGCAACAACATCACCGCCGAGAATCAGGAGTACAGAGAAAACATCGCTTGGGTGTTTCCATTGCTCGGAAAATTCGTTTGAGGGAAGCCCGGGATTGAAAGCACGACGAACGAGGTGTAACAGGGGGGCCATCGTGCTCATTTGGGTAATTATGCGAGTTATCCTACAAGGCGCCGATAATAATGTAGGGTAGAAAAAGCGATGTGCGAGCATGAAGTTACGTGGGAGATTTGAAGCGTGCGGCTGAAATGGCACGTGCTAGTTTCATAAAATAAGCGCTAGTATATTACGCCCACTTTCAGCTTAATTTTGTGTTTGTATAAGTCCTTGATGTCATCTACATTTGTTACTAATGTGACAATAAGTAGTTATTGAAATTTAAATAAGCTCAAGATTACATATGTTTACATTCTCAGCAACTGCTTCACCATTCATTACTCCATGCAGATAACAATACCCAACAACTGTATAGGACGTCACATCGTTAGTCGCTTCGCTTACTGGTGCCTGTCGGAGAATGAAAGGCATCTTGCTTCCCAGCAAGATAGCCACCAAGTCACCCTGCCTCATATCTGGTGGTCCAAATCCCATGTATCCTCGCTCTGTGACGAAAAACGCTCTGTTATCATTTGGGAGCCAAAATGATCGACTAATAAGCCTCAACCGTGCCTGGACCGCAGAAATAGCCTCTCTCTGTGCGGCTGGATCCAACCCGGGGAAGTCGTATGGATTCAAACGTAGACCAGACCCATCTCTTGTCCTCCTACACCATAAAGAGAAGAAAATTTCGTCATCTTCAGTTAGTCGCTCATATTTATTCGGTTCTGTCTCCAGAGCTTCGTTCAGCATCGTGCGCCAGAATGCTTGTTTGACTGTGCCGCCAATGACATAGTGAGCTTGGGGCTCTGAGTCATAACCAACCATTGCAGCGAACTCGTCCAGTCTGGGTCCCAGTGGCTCGTCTTGCGATAGAGCAAAGGTACTTTTAGAAACGACGTCGATGTGGACGCCTTTGACAGCGAGGACTCGTCCGTGGCAAAGATTTGCCACTGTTCCATTTACCGGGCCAGTATTGAACTTCCAGGATCGTGAATGCACCCAAAGATCATTCTCCTCGCCATTACCGGAGCAGCTCCAATCAGGGCACCAAGTTGGAATTTCTGAACCCATCTTTTTCTTCTCGACTGTGAGCAAAATCTCTAGTGAGTTTGTGTGGCGTATGATTTTGAAGGCCGTTTGGCTATAAACCTGTGATACAGGTATTGAGTAATCAGGTTGGATGGAAAGTCGCTCAGAGCAGTCTCTGGTGAGGCCGAGAATTGAATATATCTTGTCACGAGCATCATAGGCCCCCCTCGCACGCGTCATTCCGAGAAATCTCTGAAGGCGCTGGGCTTCTTTATCCGTCATTAAGTCCCATTCATGTCGTAGACCTTCAAGTGCAGCAGTATGCTGTGAAATGGCCAGCAAGTGTGACTGAAGATCGCCTGAAAGACCCTGATTAAAGTCTCGACAGCATCTCTCAATGTGTATAGGAATCATCGAGCCGCCTCTTTCGACACTGTCTAAAGGTGCCACTACCTCGCCATAGATTGTCGTCGCGCTGCGGCATAGTATGACCTCCTCAACAACCCAAACCCGCTTCCACCAAGGACTGCTTGCAAGATGGTCGAGTACGGCAAGCGTCTCCGCCCAAACTTGCGGATTGGTACGCTCTAGAAGGAAGTTCTCAAGACATCTGCCTTGAGCTAGGAGAATCAGGATAGTGTACGCGCTCGAGATGGCCTGTCTCAGGCGTGTAGTAGGGGTGAGTCGTGAAAGCTGGTTGTCGGTCATAGTTTGGAAGTTACCGAAGTCATTCAAGATGGGACGATCTCTCTCATCCCCATACCAATATGATCGTGGGGGGTCTGCCCATGTCGCTTGCTCTTCTGAGCTAATTGTGTCCAACACACCACTCTCACCAAAGTAAACTTGGACCTCGTCAGCTCCTGAATATATATCCTTCATCAATTCGATTTGTCTCGTCTTCTCAGGCTCTGCACAGACGTTAGCAGCTTTCTAGTTTATTTCTAGGATCTGGGCGACGCAAAGATGGCTTACTATTTGACTGGTTGATGCAAAGAGCATCGACCCATACATACCGTGTCTCACGAGAATGTCGGAGTCTCCGAAGTGCCCAAAGCAAGTTATTCGTGACGAGAAAAGTCAAGCCGTTCAGAAAAATGGGAGTCTTGTCTAATGGGTCTCCCCAGGTATACGATAAGGCCTCGTATGTAGGGGTATCATTGAGAGACACAACCTTGAGGTTGCAGTAGACATCTTCAGACCATCTTCCAGGTACTATGGATGCTAGCCGAATTTCTCGCCTGTCAGTGTCGAGTGGAGCGTATGTTTTACTCCTGGGCCAGATTTGCCGAGATTGAAAGAAGTTGCCAACAGAGAAGGCGGGCAAAACATCCCAAATTTTTGGTGTCTGCATAGTGCAAGTCTACCAATTTGTGAATGAATATTCGGCGTGCGATGGGCTTGATTGGGCGAGGCGAGAGCGGGGGTAAAAGGAATGCGACGAAGGAATGCGACGAAGGAATGAACTCGAACGCGCTCTTTCAGCTCTGACGATCAGCTTGCCATCGCTGTAACTCCATCCACCAGGAGTCTTGCAACCCGAGTCTAAAAAATGTAAGAAATTGTCGAGATTTCAGCTCTCCGTAATTAGACGGAGGTTTAAACTTTTGGCAATCAGTTACGACTTTGGTTGGTGCAATCGAACCAGGATGGTCACGTTATCGACTAAAATACCGCGCCAACTTACGACGCCGCTCCCTAGCCATGTTCGATTGCTTCTGGGCATCCAAGATGCTCCATGTTTACCCGGAAATACCAAAAGGTGGACGTTGCAATGTTTTTGAAGTTGCGAATGTGCATGAAACGTGAGTTTTGTATTTTCATTCTGAAGGACCTGATACTCCGTACTGCCAGATGGGCGAGCTCCTAATGGGATCGTGCTTGTTCTCATACTTGACAAATATGATAGCATTAATTTTGCACTGGCCACCTGCGGCTTCGACACCTCACTACAAATATAGATTGGCAAGCCAGTTTCAAGTAGTCAGTCATTGACCTCACGGGCATACAATTATTTGCCAACGAGAGAATGCCTTGACATTGATCTAACTACAGGCCTACACACTGCAATCCACGCCATGACATCGAATACCAATTCCTGGACTTTATCATCGCCTCCCTAGGACACCTCGATTGTTTCATCGAGCCTCGCGCTAGCAAGATATACGCATGAGCTGCTTTGTTATATTAGCCAGCTGGTTCCCATTGCGCCAGAGGAGACGGGCATCTTGAGACTCACATCATGGCTGTTGAAGGCCACAGCTTTTGCAACGAATAGCATAAGCATTTGTCGCGGTCTCCGAGGGCTCATCAATTGCGCACTTAAAGTGATTGCCGCAAGAAACGCACCCATGGCTTCTCCTTAATACCGTGATATGGTTTCGAACTTGTCCGTGAACAGCGTTATGGGCTCGTTGTTCACGTTCTTTTGCTGAATAGTAGGTATCCTTCAGCTCATAAGCATCGGTCAATTGTTTCTCGAGATTCTGAATCCGTTTACCACAAGCCTCGATTATTTCAGTAGCGAGGTTGCTTTCAATGTCGAGGGGTCGGAGAATTTGTGATGAGGTGAGATCTTCGACGTACTCCGCGATTGCGGAGGCGACGGTGGCTTGGAGATCTGTGTCCCTGTTGGAGACAGACATCTCCTGGATCACCTTAGGAAAGATCCAGAAGTCCTGTTCATTCTTGAAAATGGTGCAGAGTTTGGCAGTGGACAGGTGGACCAACTCCTTGATCCCGTAGTAGTCGGCGATTGCGTTGACGCGTAGGTGGGAGAGGATATTTTCGGTATTCCTGTTGCGTTCAGCTTCAGACGTCTCAGACTCTTCCGACATCCTGTCCTCCTCGCTATCATTGATCTCGGCTTCCTCGGTCCTTCTAATACCATCGGTCTCAAGAGGCAAATGCAACTTGTCGGTTCTCGGGTCGTAGTCTCCGGTGTAGAGGAACATGACCATGCTCCGAACGGTCGTGACATCGAACTCGTTGACGGTGACCAACTTTGATGTTGTTTCCTGCTCAAAAAGTCAGTGGGAATGGGCGGGTGAGACCTTTGGCACGTACCTCAAAGCCGCCGAGAAGCGCAGCTCTGATGACAGGCGACTGGGGGCAAACGACCAAATGGTGAAGCTTGAACTCGTGATCCTTGCAAGTGAGGCTAAAGTCACTGAACTTTCCGGTCAATACCGAGCCCAGGAGAAACCAGTGAGGATAAGGCGCCATCGTGAAAGGTCTCCTGTTCAGTCGATCAGGCGCGGTGGTGCTGTGCGAAGATGCGAAGATGCAAAGTTGTTGTTGTCATTTTGAAGAAGAAGAAGAAAGGAAAGAAGCAGGCAGCGCGGCAATGAATGATATCATAAAGATGCATCAGCCTTCTCTCCCATTTGCTCTGTGATAAACGCGTGTATGTTTGTCGGTAGCCTGCAGTGCCTGGCAGTGCTTGGCGGCCCGAACTTAAATGCCATCCCAAACACCGGCCAACTCACTGGATTGCCAACTGATGGATCGTAATTATTGGTAAAGAACAGGAAGGTTTGGACTCTGTTGTTCTTACAGGTTCCTAAATTCACTACACTACAGAGTCACCTAAGAAGTGAAGTCGCGTCAAGCGTGGGAGATCCACGGCAAAGTGAATGTGACAACTCCACCCTGTGTTGCAACACATTCTTGCTTCTGACACAGAAAGGCATGAAGGACTGGATTGAGAAGTTATACTTGCCACTCAATTAACTCAAACATATTCATGGAGAAAGGGCAACTTGGTAGTCACATGTCTGGACTTGCTCACCTTCGAATCAAGCTTACAGATACCCGTGACTCTTCAACCACGAACGGACATCGGAGACATCACATTCAGCTTATAATCTTCAATTCCTCATGCCCTCCAAGTTATGATCAATCACCATCTGATAACTCTTCGTATCGCGAATCGCAAAGAATCCTTTTACGTCCTCAATTTGCTCCTGGGCATGCAGACCCTCAAGAGCGGTCCCAAGGAACAAAGACGCGATGTCAACCGGAACCTCTTTCTCCACCCCCTCCCAATTCTCCTTGGTCCACTCCCAAAGCTCAATCGCCCCGTGAGCCGTGCCGCCAGCCACCCAAGTGAGGTAAAACATCTGGACTTCAGTTAGCTTCAGCTCTCCTTGTGTAGCTGTGTCTCAACTTACCTCGTGGTTCTTGACAGTTTCACTCAGTGAGTGGCCGAGAACCCACTTCATGAGCTCACCGTTGGGCGCCAGTCCAAGACACTCCAAGGCAAGATACTGCTCGTCCTCATTGGATGAGTTCTTCCACAGATCGGCGAGAGCTTCAAGTTCTTCGAGTCTGCCGTGGTCTGCGACGATTCCAAAGACCTCCCATCGTAGAGACCCTGGGATTACATTCTCGTCGCCAGCCATCCGTTTCGAAAAAAGTTCCTTTGCGGCTGAGACGACGCTGCACGGAAACTGTCAGTCGTCTGCATGACCAGCGGGACATTCAACTTACCTGGGGTATCCTGCGAGGCCCGCGCCACTGAACATTGATGTTTTGAACGTGACGAGATTCTCGTCATCTCCCTCCAAGATGGCCCACCCAAGTTCAACTGCTTTAGGACCGATCACATCGCTCGCGAGTCCCGTGAAACTTGTAGACAGACTGGATGGATCTGAGATTACGATCAACCATCTCCTAAACATAGAATGAGTCTAGTACAGCGAACTTGACGTTGAGGTGGAGCAATTCGATTGTCTTGTTCACTCCTGCAGCAACCGATGCTTTGAGATCGCACGATAATCCGATACAGTCGCGCAGGCTGAGATTGCCTTTTGATGGTTCCTTGGAGAGACGCGTGAGTAGACCGTGTGAGTAAGAGGTGTGGAAGAAGCTGCCATGGTCTGCGTTGACTTTGAATAGATCTTCGGAGGAAGGAAGAATCATTTCCCTCATATTCATGTCAACTGTCTCGATATCGTGTCGGTACCGGATTGTAAATCTGAATGGCTAGATTATATCAGATGGCGCATCCACTTCCTTTGCCACACCTCTGGTCAAGAAGCGTTGCTGGAAGAGTTGAAGACCCCTGATATTTCCACTCTCGTCATAGGATTCAGAGACTCGCAGAACAGGGAAGCCAGGCTGCTTGGTCCAGACCCTCATGCCCGCTGCGATAGATCCGCCGGTGACCTCTTCCCAGGCTTTCCAAAGGTCATCCGACTCGGTGCACTGGGATTGGTGACGTCGAAGATACAACTTCAGGCCGTCGAAGAATTTCTCATCGCCAAGGTTGTTCAGAACCATCCTGAGGATACATTTGCCTTTTTGCTAGGAGATCTCGTCATAGATCTGTTTCGCATCGGTTAGGTCTGCCATGAACAACTCAACTGGATGACTGCTGGTAAGGGAGAAGAGGCTGAGCGCTTTCTGAAGGGTGCTGGTAGCGTAGGAATCCCAGAAATCCCAGCTTGGAAAGATCTTGTCCGCAGCGTACTAGGACATCAATGTAGCGAAACCTTCTTTCAGCCACAGCCCATCCCCGTACCACATTGTAACCAGGTTACCGAACCAAATATGAAAGATCTCATAAAGAATAGTCTCTGCGATTCTCTGCTTGGTATCCAGAGCCGAGTCTTCTGGGTCGAGCAAAAGATTTGTAGTCCTGAAAATGATAGCTCGCCAGTTCTCCATCGCTCCCGTGGAAAATTCGGGAACCCCGATCAAATCGAGTTTTGGAAGCCGGTAGGGCAGCTCAAAGCAGTCTTCGAAAAACTGCAGGCCCTTGGCTGCAAGGTTCCCTGCGAAGGTAGCCTCTTCTTGACTGCCAAGAGGACAAAAGACAGATATGGGGATCCTGCTGTCTAGGCATTTTACCTCGGCTAAGGGTCCCGGCTACTAGACCGAGACGTTTTGAAAGTTAGGCGACGTGTTTGGCATTTTGTAAGATTGGCACTCACTTATATTGACATGGGAACGCTCTTCTGAAACGTCACAATCTCATGAGTTGAATGCGCCATGGCTACAGTCGTTTTCACTGGCATATTCGAAGCAGCGACAAAGGATGCATCTTCCACGATAGAGAGGGTGAACTCGGCTTTGATGCTAGGTTCGCCAAAACAGGGGAAGACCTAAGAGAAGTCAGTCATGGCTCAGAGATTATGTACCAAAGGTCGAGAGATGCTTATCTCCCTCGCGTATGTCATGTCGGTTCCATGGTTGTCGCCGCAATGTGGTGCTTCACACTATCATCTGTCTCATAGCTGGCCTGGTAGAGCCCAGTCAAACCGCTGCTAAACTTGCCGGTGTATTTAAGGACGATCGTAAGATTGTTGTGATCCTCTGGGTTAATGTCTTAGGGGAGTTCGACTTTCAAAGTCTCGCGCGCCTCGTTGTAACTTTGCCATCGCAGTGCGTCAATGAATGTTGGTTGCAGTAGCGCTTCCCTTTCAGACCTGCCTCACTGCATCTAGAACGACCCAGAAATCATCCTTGAACCTGACGCTCGCGTCTTGTACCTCACGAACAAAAGGTTTGTTTCTTTTCTAGCTCAGATCCTGCGGTACTCGGGCTGCTGGGGCCGTTGGCTTAACAAGTAAAGCTGAAACCAAGCTTGCAGCTGCTCGTTGCTGCCAGCGGCGCCTGCATTGATATTGGTAGTAGGATGCTATACTCTCCTATCCTATGGCTCTTGAGACTTTACGAATGCTTGAACAGATAGGTATAGTTGATGATAGAATCTAAATATGCACTACTATACTATTTTAGCAGCTCTGGTATTTATATTATAAATCCTGCTAATATACTGAGTTGACCTGACTAACAACCCCACGACGTGGACATTGCCACTTGATGATGCACATATGCATTCATTGAATGCTTAATTCTCACTAAACAG
>JAAOAY010000096.1:0-10508 GCA_013396255.1 Fusarium sp. NRRL 25303
GACTGTAATCTCCCAGTTCAAAGCATCAATTTTGTCAGAGATTGCAGCAAAACAATTTGTGGCTCTGAGAACAAATTCAAAAGCTGTGGTTATTCAGGGGGCACAAGAACTTTGATAAGGATATAATATAGATTCATTTAATAATTTTACATTATTTAGATAGGTCAATAAGCACTTTTTGAACCTTTGGAACATTGAAAATTTTGAACGATAAAAGTGCGAATATATCAACCTGCTGGTGATATAACATGAATGACATACTCTGAATATTGGATAATTCAACGCGCCTAAATAAGCGCGATTGTTGCACAAACACGTTGATCATCCAAGAGAAATGGGGCTTAAACTGTTATCACTCAGGTCAGGGGCCAGTAACCAACCTGATACATCCGGGGAACGGGTGGGTGATGGCAGATCGTTGTGATTGGGCTCGATCCGGTCAATCCTGGCTGACAGCGCCGATTGTGTACGTGCTGTGATTTGCTTTTGCTTAGCACAGCCCAACGACCTGCAGCGACAACCTTGCGCCTGACTCGACCAACAACTTTGCATAGAAAAGAAGGCAGCTGCAGTTGCGGTGTGTTATGCCATTGTATAATGGTGGCCGGGACGGAAATAGTAGTGGTAGAAACGAGCCTCATTGCATGCCCAAAGGCACCGCAATGTTGTGTGCCCTTCGTCAGCGTGCGGTGATGTGTGATCTCAGCGAGGATAAAAGGGTCCCTTGGCCCTTGCGGATTGATCTCACTAAGCTTGACTGGGGAGCCATTGTGCTGGTAGAAACCAGGTGAATTGTTCGATCGCACCGCCAAAATGTCCCAACCTTGCCAGATGAACGCACCTCAAGGCAGCTCTGTACGAAACCCAGTCAGTGGGCCACCACGGAGCGAGGAAGTCAATACACCAAGCATCATGAGACCTGGAATAGGTATGAGATCTCGAATGTTGTGCCCCTTCAGTACGGCAGCCATCTGACTTGTGCCTAGATCTCGAACGCCAAGCAGGAAACTGGGGTATGTTGCAACTGTATCCTGTAATTGTTAGTATGAGCTGAGAGATCATGACCAGGAGGAGAAAGGGGCTGGGCTCGCATGTGTTGGCAGATGCAGCAAGATAAAAGACACATGGTCGCGCCCCGACTGTCAAACATAGGCTCGCGCTGTATTATGCTTCAAGCGAACCGCATGGTGACTCTTTATGACGAGGCCGAAAAAGCATTCAAATCGGGTACAGAAGATGCGAACACAGACGAAAAGCTTGTGGAGGAATACCTAAAGTATGGTAAGATAGAGAACAATGACGATTATGATCCATTTGCTGGACCGCAAGCTGACGCACACACACAGCACAGGTGCTGATTCAAACAAGCCAGGTGCTCGCACTCGACAAGCCAGGCAGCTATTTCTTGAGAAATCTCTTGCCTTCCTTCAGAGCTATGTTAAAAGGAGGGGGCGGTAAGTACCTCGACGCGCCGATCCACGATTGGGCATCGCTCTCGCAACCAGACAGGCTTGACCAGCTCATCTGCCTTGCCGGATACATAAGGGTCGGCCGAGTCCTCCTTGTAAGACACTCACTTGCGCCATTCGCAGAGTAGTATGTACTGACATGTCCTAGAAACCGTTCCTATCAGGGCAAGAGGAAGTTGGTGATAATGATCAGTATCTCTACAACGAAGGGGCCATACGGTTCATAAGCATCACCATCTTCAGCTCCATTATCGCCTTGTTTGCCTGCGCTCCAGCTGCTATTCAATCCCTGAACGTTCGATCAACAGTTGGCGAAGTAGTTGTGTATCTCGTGTTTGTGATCGTGTTTGGTTGGCTAAGTCAGGGACTGATTTTGGGGTTTGAGAAAGTTTTGCTCTCCTGTCTTGCCTACGCCGGCTTGATGGCAACCCTCCTTCGAGGGGGTTGATATTGGGAGAGGCACGGATGGAACAGAGACTGGAGGGTCGGAAGGCGAGTAGGGGTGAAGATTGGACTGTATCGGAGCGACTTGGTAAGCCGTGTGTAAGAGAGTGGAAAGAGAGTGGATGTATATTGGACAATCGTTCGAAGAATCGCATTCCTTGAGATCGTCTTTGTTAGCAGTGATGTCAATGTGGGAGATGTACGTGAACCAAGGCTGAGAGAGTTCGTGGAGGGAGGCCACTATAGGACAGCTCAGATGACGAGATGGCAGACTTGCCTTCTGAAGCGCCAAGAAAAGCCAGTAACGATAGAAACAAAAGCGAGACTCAACACGTAGGTAGCATGAGAGACAACCTATAAGCACATGACTTTGATTGACGTAGAATTGTACGGAGTAGGTTGTGAGCAAATGCTTAGGGAGGAAAGGAGATAATACTAGGGTGGGCACGGCAAACTATCCTTCCGATGAGGCTCTACAATAGGTACAAGGGACATGGAAGATGAAGGTACCAGTTAGAAGCAACAAGGCGCCTACTTTGATTGCCTCCTGGCAGAATCTACTCTCTAGGACTATGAACCCCTGAGCATAGACAGACCATCTTAGATTGCGAAACCATGGTCGATCTTGTTCAGCATTGCATGGAGGAGTTCTCCCATTACCAAGCGTCCTACTACCATACCGAGATACAGCCAACCTAAGGCTTGCTTGGAATTTCCTTCTGTCGCGCGAAACACGAACGCGCTTGAGTTTGTTGATACAGCTGTACTGGAAATTAAAGAGTACCTACCTGAGCGGCAACTGACATGGTTTTGCTGGGAACGGGGCGAGACTAGGCGGTGAACTGTAGTCTTTGGCCGACACCTTGTTACCAAGACGCAAACGAAGCCGCCAATATTCAAAGAGCCATTGCATGTTCGGTTGGTTTTAGTGCAATGGGGCCAAGTTCCTCGGGGCGATCTTGGTACTCGGTGTGTAAGCACGGTCTCGTCGCCACAGAAACCCCATATCTGAAAGCAACTTGATGTCGATGTGGTTATAACCGATGAAACCTGGGGTCTGGACTGGTTGTGGAGTAAGGTAGTCCTTCACTCGGCCTGCGTAGATCAATGACGCAGAACCGGGTTAGACCAGAATGGTTGAGTTGAAAAGCATTGATAGGCATGTAGATACCCGATGAACATGGGCATGCATTGGCCTGTTTCGGGGTTGAGGATTGAAGTTATCCCCGACAATGAGCATGGATACTGACTGCGACTGCGACTGCGACCCATTTCTGTTCTCCATGGAAATGAAAAAGAGGCGACAGGTGGCTGGTTGCCTAAGGGCATCGGCCCAAGACGCCAATAACAATGCGGTAGAAACTTTCGAGTACTCATCAAAACAAGCCTTTTCTCCATTGTCGTCCATTAGTATTCCACAGTAGTCCTTACTAGTGTCCTGTTAGCGATACCAAGGTTAAAACTACCTTACCTGCCGATATCCTTGGCGATAGCTGATGGAAGCACTGTGAGATGCCGCAAACATATCATCCAACGGCGCTTCCGGCACCAAATACACTCTGGCGAAACAATCTACCCGTTAGTTAGTTGAAAGGTCCCAGCCTTGCAGACGCTTTCTTTTGATTCGATTCGGTAAAGTGCCCTGACAGTCCTGCGTAATCCTAGACCGCCTTTCTTAGGCAGTTCGAGGGCACTACCATTCACGACGCTGATGCTGGACCAGACACCAGCCATTTGCATATCCTTAAAACGAAGATTAACAAAGGCAGCGTCAATCGAAACTTCCCATCCAAAGTTTGGTTGTCTTCCATTCATCATTTGATGTTGTCGGATACCTTATGCTCAAACACCAGACCCATGTCCTTTCCCAACAATGCGATTCGCAGAAGACTGACGAACGAGCCTGTAACCCGGACCCTTCACTCGCCATTATGCTCTGGTTGCCGCTTGGCTTGACTTTAGATTACCGCACTTGCGGTAAATCAGAATGAACATTGTACCGTTGCCTGCGGGCATTTCGAACGGTCTTTCGTGCCGCATGGACTGCAGAAGATGAGGGGGTTCTCCGTCCCGATCGCTGTTTGGCGTCAAAAGTGTCGAAGGAGACATCGTGTCAGAGAGTATTTTGATGGGGGCACGCTCATCTCATTTGACAGTGTCAAATGAACGAATTGTCCCGTATCGCAACAAAGATCATTTCAGCAAGTGCAGAAGTGAATGAATGCTCTGCTTTGCTCAGATCCGGGAGAAGTTTGTTGGCCCCCTTATACGAGGGACTGTCGTTAATAAAGCTACCCAACTTATAACTTCGAGCCAGGGGTTGGTCGTCGGGTCTTCATAGCGGCATTCATGGTTCCCAGGTTCAGACATGGCATCTAAATGGCGCAGCTATAGCGCTTTGAGCTCCTATCTACCCCAGTGGGAATTTGGAGTAACTGGGAACCACCAATGATGGTTCGTATGGATCTCAAGCAATCTCCAACATTTCCAGTCAGTCGAATAGGTATTTAGCATGTTGCCCAAGCCATGCCGACCAACTCTTGTTATGACCAAAAAAAAGGCGCTCAAAGTTGGAGCAGAATGTGTTGGGATGGGCATTGGATAATGCAGTGGGCTTTGTTACCCGAGCATACTGTTTTTCCATTCAAAGGAGACATTGCAGCCAGGGTCTGGGCGAGCTTCCCCCTACGAGCCTGTCTGAAGGCATTGGATCGAAAATGGACTCTAAGTCTCTGGTAGTAGTGATGCCAATGCACCGAAAGTGGATGCTCATTCTGGTAGGTATCCATAATTTGGCTACACCTGAAGCATCATTATACCCGGGGCTCTCGTCAGGTAACAAGCACTCCTCGATCTACTGACCAATAGGTTACAAAAAGTGATCATTTGAAGGGGTCTAAAGACAATTCACACTTCGACTTCAAGTCGAGCCTTCACAAAGCTCAAGGTCTCAGGCAATAACACGTTGAGATAACGCCCAAAACCTCTGAGGACAGGAGACTCGCTAGCAGAGGATCTCCTTTGCGAACAATGGCATCGTCAGCTATTGAACTTAACTTTCCAAAGGGGCCTCTAGCAAGGCCTGTTCGAGAATTTGAAAAGACCAAGGCAAGCCTGTCGACATCTTATTTCCGGTACTCCAGAAGTTCGCGAAACACACCTGGGCCTCCGAACTTAACCCCCAAATACCTCTCGTGTCCAGAAGACAGACGGCGAGGGGGCTTTTACGAAACATCCATGGATGCTGGGTCTTGGTTCCATCAGCCAGGTGGTCGTGAAACCCCTTCCTCCCTTCTCCCTGGAGATTTTTGGGCAGCATTGTAAATCTTACGGTGAGCAGAAAAGTTTTGACACGACAATCGAGATTGAAAAGATGAATTGCCAGCTAGCTATGTTGTCTACCCACCCATCCATCATGAATACAGCCCCGCTGAGGCCATCCTGTGGATGCCTTTTTCCATCATCACAATCAGCAAATAACCAGCCTCTAGACATGAAGCATTCAACAGGACAAAGAGCGGTGAATATCAAATACCAACGTGTTTTGTGCATCTTAATGAACTCAGCCTCACTTTCATGAGAAGGTGGCCCCTTGGACCGGCGGGCTATCTTCGAATCTCGAGCCGGTGAAGCCAGAAAGGGAGTTATTGCCATTTCTTGTTACCCGACCAACACCCTCACGATGCTCGACGTGTTCATCGCCCAATGACAGGAAAGGAGAATCTGCATCTCCGAGTGCATCTTCATCACGCACATCAAGTCTCGAGCAAGTACTTTTTTGTATCTCCTTTGAGCGAGCGGTACGGCCCGCGTGCCGCTGATTATTGGTCTATTTGGACGAGGAACAGATATTGCCGAGGTCACACGACGGTACACTGGTTCATGATTCGTCTATCAGCGATATTCGTGGTTCAAAATGTGGCACACAGCCCCATGGTCGACTTTTCTGTTCAGATTGAGCCGCACTCCCGGGTCAGCCTGAGCCACGCAGTCTGATTCTGAAGGATATTTCTTGCCCGCGCCAGAGGAGTGCTCGATGCGGTATATGACCCTATATGCTGTTGGTCGACGGTTGGCTGTACTGAGAATATACGCGCGGCTAGGGGAACACTGGCGAATTCTGGAATGCCTAGAAAACACCAATTTATCTAGTACCATACGGTCTTATTGAAGAGAGGAACTTTTTGAGTTTATCCTTATCAAAGACATATTTCTCACTTTTAGATTCTTACGTACTTTCATATCAGATAGGGGTATTATCGGTATCCAAGAACTAATGAGGCTTTGCACACAGATCGACAGTGAGACATTTATATCCTCTGTACCAAGCGCACAGGAGACACTGTACCTGTGAGAATTGAAGAAAGAAGCTCAGTCAGCACTTATCTAAGTAAAAACTGTTTCTTTCCCTGGCTAACGACAATGTGCTTGCGTGGTCCGATAGTACTAGGCCCATTGGCTTCTCTATGTCTTCTTATGGGGGTCGCCAGACACCCATTCTTATAACAGTTTGCGATTTCATATGTAAATTTCGAGCAACTGGAGACCATTCTTATCAATACCAGTCCTGGAGATCTAACATCACAGACATCGCAAACGGTGTTAACATTCTAGTCCTAATTATATATGCCCAGCATCGATAAGTAAGCGGACCTGGTTGTCTCAATGATGGTCTGACGAACAGGCTTGGTGAGCAAAGCACTTCCCAGTTAAGAATACCGCTTATTTTCGACCGTTCCGGAAATACCTCTATCCTTGACGCTGTGGGACAAACTCATAGCCACGAGGACTAACGGGCTCGCCGAGAGCTGAGATTACAAGTCCCACGATAGCGATGAAGAGAACGCTAGGATCGTTTATGGATTAGCACATCGATAGATCCAGAGCGTTGGAAACTGTAGGGCTGACACGTAGATCAAGCTCGGGTCCGAACCAGATCCGATAAGGAAACATGATTCATCAACGGTCAGACCGATAGACGTAATGTGTTCCATCTGACGAGGAACTTTTGTGCGCCTCTTCCAGACGGCTAGATACATTCAGCTATTTCAGTAGCACGGCAGTGTCAAGAGCTTCAAACCAATTCGATAAGCCATATCGATATCTCGGCGAGATAGATCAAGGCAACAATGCCTACACTTCTGACTGGCTGTAGAAGCATTATGTACATCCGTGAATAGCCTCTATTAGCGGCGGGATGGCGCCGGTAGGGCAGAGAGGCGGCCGCCTCCATGACCGAGATATCCGATGAGGCTCGATCAAACATCCATGGCCGAGCTCTGATAGATGCCAGCAATCACTAGTTCCTCCATGGGCTGAGCTGAAGTGGAGGTCGCCAAATCGCTGGATCCTTGTGAAAATCAATGAAGTGCCCCCAATACAGTAACTTGTGGCGCCTCGGTTGTTGGACTCGATATTTGGAACCTCTAAGTAGCCTTAGTTTGGATGTGTTGGTTGTTCGTACATGTCTAGTAGGGGCTATGAGGCTGGCTGGCGAGATGTTGATGAACCTGAAGTCAGCGGTGAAACAGGTCTGCGCTTGCGTTTTGGTGTTGTTATAAGATAGGTTGATTCCTGTGCATCAGTTTCTGACGACATGATGAAGTCCACGGGTCATTTGTTTCGTTCTACCCCTGATTAAAATCTACAACTGTAACCACGTTCCCTCGGTTCCGCAGAATGGCTGATAATCTACCCAGAAATGGCTCTCCTGGTGATCTAAACTTCGATGACAAGACAAGAGGTTCTTCTCGCCAACAAGACAAGTTAACCCCTGCTGGCTCTATACCAGCTGCCCGTGCCCTGGACGTGATCGAGGCAGAATCAAGATCCTGTACACAGAATGGAACCGAGAGTGCGACCGGCAATCCTTCATCCTCTTCAGACCCCTCGTCCCTTCAACTCAAGGAACTGAGTGAATTGCCTGCGAGTTCAAGTCGGGGATGGCGCTTCTATGGCGCTTTTGGTACATTGTGTCTTGTCACCTTTATCATCGCTCTTGACTCAACCATTATTTGTGTTGCATTGCCTGTAAGCTCATGTTACTCAATCCTAACACGAGTCCTCGCTAACATGAAATGTCCAAAGATAATTGCAGAAGACATCGGTGCCACGGCTATCGAAGCCTTTTGGTGTGGTACCAGTTTCCTCCTCGCCTCGACCGTCGTTCAACCCCCTGTTGCCTCCCTATCTCATATATTTGGCCGTCGGTTCGCGCTCCTCGCTTCTCTCACTGTGTTTACCGGTGGTAGTATCACGGCTGCTCTGGCGAAGAACATTGCTGTGCTACTTGGTGGTCGGACACTTCAGGGCCTTGGCTCTGGCGGTATCCTTGCCTTGGCATATGTTATCGCTACAGATCTTGTGAGCCTCAGGGAGAGGGGTAAATGGTTCGGCCTTATCTCCCTCAACTGGGCTATTGGAAGCATTCTAGGTCCCTTGATCGGTGGCGCTCTCGTAGAGGTGTCCTGGCCCTGGCTGTTCTGGATCAATTTACCATTTTGCGGTATTGCCTATATCGCTATTCCTATCACAATGCGCATTAAACGAACGAAGGATGCGTCAGTCAACGTCAAGATCGGTGAATTCGATTGGACCGGGACCATCATCTTTGTTGGCTCCTTGACAAGTTTTTTGATCCCTTTGAGTTGGGGTAAGTTGCCCATGCTGATGTAGTCTACCCTGTAACTACTTACTTATGGTCATATACAGGTGGCATCATGTATGACTGGAGCAGTCCTAGGACCGTGATACCTCTTATCTTCGGTATTATGGGACTCATATCCTTTGGTCTTCACGTCAAGTTCTGCAGAAAATACTCCAGATGCGACCCTCTTCTGAGACCCAGTCTATTCACCTCCCTTACGGCTCTCTCTGCATACTTTGCTACTGTCATCCACGGCATAACGGTATGGTGTCTACTTTACTATGTTCCATTATACCACGAGGTCAGGGGATCATCGCCTATCACTGCAGGTGTTGCTGTCATGCCATTCACGGGGACTGTGGCTCCCGCTGCTGTCATAGTTGGGCTCCTGATTGCCAAGACGGGGACATACAGGCCCTTCATATGGGCTGGATGGGTTCTTGTGCCCATTGGGGTGGGATTGATGCTGCTGCTCGATGATCATACTAAAACCTTTAGATGGGTACTCATCTACCTTACTGGGGGTCTCGGTCTCGGTATCCTCTACTCAGCTCAAGCATTTGCTGCTCAAGCTTCAGCTTCCAATTCCGATTTGCCATTCGCTGCCAGCTTTTATGCTTTCTGTCGGTCTCTGGGTCAAGGCATTGGTGTTGCTGTCGGCGGCGTCACCTTTCAAAACGAGTTCCGCAAGCAGGTTGAGAAGAACCCGGAGTTTGCTTCCAAAGCCAACGAATGGGCCAAAGACGCGTCAGCTTTAGTACAGATCCTCAAGAAGTCCCCCTCTAGCATGCAGCTCATGAAGGACACCATCATCGATGGATATATTAAGGGCCTTCGAACCGTCTGGCTAGTACTGACTTTACTTGCATGCATCGCTCTCTTGGTGTCACTCATCTGTGTCAAGGCCAAAAGCCTGGATCGTAAATTTGAGACTGAGCATGCTTTGGACCAAGCAGATCCGAAAGAGAAGAGAGACCAAAGAGTCACGGAAGTTAATGTTTGATAGGTAGAATATAGGATTGTTTCATTTTGAATCTCCTGTAGTGCTGGAATATTGCTTTACTTATGATATAGAATAATCGACCGGCTTCCCACGGTCTTCTTATCCCAACGTGGATCAGCACATGTAAGAAATGTCAAAGTTCCTGAGATGATATACCGATGGACAACCACCTGGTTGAAACAACATAGCCATATGCATAGTCAAGCCTATCTCTTTCTCATCTAGCCATTTCCCAAAGAACCAAGAGCGCCGGTAATAGTCCCGATGAAAACCTTCTCCAAGTATCATCCTTTGTCTGAGTAACTTACACATGGTGAAAACCAAAATCCACAATATCATCCATGGATCGAGGTATAGACACGATGCTTTGGCACAAGTCCTGGCGATCGAGCTTCGCCATACGGTGAGCGATATTATGGGCTCGGTAGTTTCCCTCAATACCACTATGGCCCGGAACCCAAATGAGAGATAAAGCTACTCCTAATTGCACCAATTCATGAGACCGTTGTCGAACTAAGTAGTCGAGAGGTGGTATCGGGAAGTGCCGAATCCCCGAACACCGCGGAATAGCCTCATCTCTCGAGTCAGAGAATCTGGCAACTCTGCGTATATGAGATTTCGGTTGCTGCGAAACAATGGATATGGCTGCTTCAAGGGCCCCCACGATGGCTATAAGTTCGACATCTCCCGTACGGCCGTGGTGTCCTTTCACTTGCCAGCCTATTTCCTTCGGGACAGCCTGTTCCCATCCCAAAGACTTATCCATCAAGACAACTGCAGCACCACCATCGAACATATTGACTGACCCATCGGTCCACAAAATCAAAACATCAAGGCTTTTATCTTGCCACGCGCCAGTAGCTAGATGATGCGCTTGGCATCTTGACTTGAGTGACACAGTTGAACCTGCAAATCTTTCAGTATCGATCTCTGCAAGGGGGGGGGA
>JAAOAY010000097.1:0-100901 GCA_013396255.1 Fusarium sp. NRRL 25303
GATTCGGGGGATTTGAGACTGTGATCAAGTTCATCTACTCCATGATAAATGAGCCAGATAGCGACAGATCATAATTTTGAGACAGCTGTATTATTGTGATATACTATCTCAATATCCAAATGGGATATAAAAAGAGTCTACAAAATCTCATGAAAAGAATAACATTTTATTATGCATCGCCAACTGAAACAAATTTTATGCCGCACCATTGATAAAAAAAAACACCAACCTAGTTCTCAACAATAGGTCCGTTATACTCCTTTCGCGCCCATGCGAAATAGTAAATGACACTGAAGATGACGAGACCACCAGTGACCACGACACTGTAGTTCATCATATCAACGGTAGGTTCCACCATGGGAGGCCAGAAACTGAAGAAGCCCACTACAACGAGGTAGCACATGGCGAAGATGTTGTTGGCAATGCCAAAAGCACCCTTGAGATGGAACGGGCCCCAAACAAGCTCAGCGCCCGTGGTGTTGGCCAAAGCTGGAAGGTCAGATGCGCCGGGCAGCGTGAAGCCCTTGGTGAGGCGACGGTAAAGCAGAAGACCGGCGGCGATAAGGTACGAGGAGTAGAGGCAAGAGATGGAGAGAGAAGTGACATTTTGGAACGCGACAGGTGATCCAATGTTGATGAGCGACAAGAGGATCGAGATGACGGCAGTGCAAAGGACCGAGTACACGGGAACGGTGGTTCGGTCGCTGACCTTTGATAGGGTGCGCCAACCAGGAAGACCACGGTCGCGGGCAAAAGACCAGAAGACACGAGAGGTCGATGCAAGCATACCGACAGTGGCGCAGGCAGCAAGAAGAACAATAATGGCGGACATGACGGTCGCGCCGGCTCTTGAGTTTGTCGCCTGCTTGAAGATGTACATGTAAGGGAAGCCGAGCATTCCGGGGCCTGAGGCCATCGCATCGTCGAGGTTGCCCATGCAGAAGACCATGGCGATGACCATGGCGAAGCCGCAGGCGCCGTTGATACAGAGACTGAGAAGAATGGAGGTGGGGACGACGACGGAGGGGTTGACGGTTTCTTCGGACATCTAGAGACTGTTAGTGAAAGCTCATGGAGCCAAGATGTGAGAGCTTACGTGGAAAGCGGCATCAGTTCCAACGAAGGAAAAGGCATTACCCATCATACCAACCATGAATGAGATGCCGTTAGTCGACCATCCACCGTTGTTAACAAATGTGCCAAAGACATCCGACGCAGACGCATGAGGCCCAAGAGTAACAAGAGGGATCAAGATGGCAAAGAAACCGAGAATGTGGAGGATCAAGATCAATCCCTCAAACTTGGGCAGCACCGAACTGACGAGGGTGTTGATGAAGACAGCAAACCCAAAGATGGCCCAGAACAGCAATGTTCCCTGCCAAAGCTCAGGCTGGAAGTCGGGATAATTGAGCGTCGCCATTCCCAAGATCATGTTTCCGGTGAGCAGGGCGCTGGACGATACTGAGCCTTGCCATCCGCCGACCGTGAGCATGCCTGTGAGGTGACTAAGGAATTTGGAGCACGATCGCGGTGCCATCATAGCGACCCTGGGCAGAATGTTAATTGGGCATTTAAAGACGGAGATGATGTGACTTGCCAGTGGTATTGTCCTCCGGATGTAGGCGCCATCGAGACCAGCTCGCACATGGTAGCAAAGACACTAAAGTTACCGACCCAAACGACAAGGAAGCTGTAGATAACACCGGCTGTGCCGCCATTGTTGAGACCTTGGGCGAAGAGAACAGTGATGGCTTCCCAGGTGATGAGAATAGTACAGCTAAATCCCAGAATCGTCATGAACCCAAAGTTGCGCTGAGCTGTCAGTCGATGCACCGCAACGAGGGACGGTGTAACATACCCGGAGGACCTGCTTCTTCCCCATCCGCTCCAACTGATCCTTATCATGATAATTGCTCGTCGAGCTCCGTCCAGAATCTGGCTCTGCCTTTGCTGAGACATTGACATCGCCTGCCGCCTTGACGGTGGCATTGTTGCCCATCTCAAAGCTGGGTTTGTTGACACTCTCCATGATGTCGCACCGGAAATAACAACGGGAGAGAAATTCGAGAAGAGAAGGATTGAGGAGAGAAGAACAAAAAGCTAAAAGGAACTGCAGGAGGAGAAGGAAGGGGAAAAGAAAAAGGTACAGGAATGTTGGTTGCACCCCTGGGAAAGGTCGCGACTGCGGTAGAGTAAGCTAAGGTAGCATGCATTGGGGACGGCCGCCACCAACCGAGGCTGGGAATAAGACTGGGTATGATATGTTACAGATTAACTCAATCGTCTTAGTATGAGTCTACTACGTCTACAGCGACGTTGCGTTGCGTTGCTCCGCTATCTGTCCCGTACCGTATCATACCGGACATGCCTCGCCCCTCTTGTTGCTGATCCGGCAGAATGCACCGATGCCCCCCGAAGGGTCCACTAACAGGGCCTAACAAGGGCCCCCTCCCACCGGGCTTTTTGTAGGGTCAGTCCCCATGTCTCTTCAGTAACTTAGCGGCGTTACAGGGGACCGCAATCAACGAGCCAAATTGACAGTCGTTTGACGGGGAGCCATTTGCGACATAAACCGTCGGCATAAATTGAACATTTCTTTTTTTTCTCCGTGTCTCCCCACAAATAGGATCGCCGCCCCTCCGTTTGACCATTTCAAGGCTAAGACGTTCCGGTGAGGTTTACTGGCTTAGAGTTCTATTGATTCATAGCTCGTTATAAGCGAGCGGCACGGAGCGACCTGAATAAACGCCACAGACGACGATTTGAGAGATAAGTTCTCGCTCGACAGCGGAAAAGGAGGGTCCGGGCGTGCTCGAACTCTCGAGCCACCAGATCTGGATAGATCAGGGCCGGCTTATTTTCCTCTTTCCAGGTGTCTGGGTGCAAGGATCCATACTGTTACGTACCGTGCTGTTGGCTGACCTGCTCTATTCGTTATGGTGATGTATCATAATCATATGCAACCGAGCGAACCACTGAGCCCCTGTATGTCAGAAAAAAATGTTTTCTCTTCACCCTTTCTTTTTCCAAGTGGTCTTACGTTTGTTATGCTGTTCGTCAGAGGGAATTCATGCACGCCTGACAAACATTTCATCTTGCTTTTTCTCAGAGTGCTTGCAGCTTTACTGATACAAAACGTTCTATATTTAACACAGCCAATTGGGTTTTTTTACTCTAAATTCGTACACTTGCATAAAACGTTGCTGCGCTGTAACCAAAATCTCGGAGAGATGAATAACCGAGCAAACAAACATGACTGAGAAAAGAAAAGAAATTACCTTGCCTCATGTTTGTCGGGATGCTGCATCCTGTGTGGTCTCTATGTCTACCTGCCACGTCTGATGGATCAAGATCTTCTGACTTGAGTGGCTGGAGCGACTCTGTCCATCCCAGCTCCTCTCGTGGTCATGTTTCGGCTTGTTAGCAAAGTCCTCCATCTCGTGAATCTCACTGCGCTGCGTCTTGGACGCATGATCCAGGGCTCGCGATCTGCTGCTCTGCCCTGTCTTTGACTTGTACCCCGCGTAGCCGGGCCTGTTTGTCGGGTACCCGTTGCTGCTCGACTTGCCCTGCCGTCGAAGATCGTCGACGCGGATCTGCCCGGACTCCAGGCTGTCGAGGAAGGGCTTGAAGTTGGGCAGGCATACGGTAAGGATGGCGAGGCACTGCACTAGCTGGATGGTGATGGAGGCGGGCCAGATGCTAAACGAGTGATCGGCAGAGTCGAATGCCTTGTTGGAGTAGTGGATTTGCGCTGCGATTGCCGGTGTCACACTATTAAAAGGTTGTTAGCCATGGCGTGGAGAACAAAAGAAAATAAAACCACGCAGTACGTACAATATTCTGCTGCCAAAAACGCTCATCACAAGGACCTTTTTTGACCACGAGGTCTGGATCTTGACCACGTTTTCTGCCATGATGATAACGATGACGATGTCGGTGATGATGTTGGCGGTAGAGTAATACGTCCAAAATGCTTTGAGATTGATGCATTTATCGTTATCGCCATAGAGCCAAGGTGTCGGTGGTTGGCATTGGAAGAAATTGACGAGGAGCGCCGTCACGCCCCAAACACCGACGACGGCTTCGCAGGCGATGATGATCCATTTCTGGCTCTTGGGCGCCATGATTCGTAGACTCATTGTACCCGATAACTTGCAGCAAAGGAGCGAGGCGATGAGCATCGTGTTTGTCGCATATTGGCTCTGTACGAGGGTGTATTAGTTGTTTGTTCTGTTGTCGCGGGGCTGTCTGTCGGGTGTTACCTTGAAGAAGGTGTCTCGATCGCTGGCGCTGAGAACATCAAAATGTTGACCGAGTCCATGCTCGCACGCATTAAAGACAATCGCTGTCTGACAAGCCGCAAGCACCTGCGCGCATGAATATGAGCATGTTGGAATGCATAAAGTGAGGTGGATGTCTTACAGTTGCGACAATGATGAGAACGTCGTCAACCCTCAATGTCTTGATCATGTAAAGCTTGGTGCCAGTCCTAACTAAACATGATAATATCGCAATGACGAGAAACATCAACGACAAGACTTGAATAAGCGGCGACTTGTTACTGTCGGTGATGATTCGTTGGTTCGAACTCATATTGGACCGATGAATGCAGCAATTGCTGCGCAAAAGAGCGGAAAGATATTACAAAAAGAGAGAAAGATCCACGAAAACGATATTAAATTCGAACGACGACGAATTCAAAGACAAAAAGGTATCACAGTTAAAGCTAAGACACAGCTGACAGTGGAGCGTAGATTAAGGGAAGGGAAGCTTCAGCTAAGGTACAGTTACGGTACTTCAAAATCATGGTGTGAAGGAAATCTCACAGGCACAGGTACAGGTACAGGCGCGGCAGAAAACTGGTATTGGGTATATCCCGGAAACGGTGATTATAACGGTTATTGACACCCAAAAGCAGTTTGGAACCTTTTTCGTGAAACGGGACGTGAGGACCAATAAATGGGAGGAATGAAGCTATATCACAATTACGTAGGAAACTACCCCCTCTCCTCAGACCAGCCTGTGAGGCCATGTCTGCAAGAGAAGAAAAAGCAAATCTCCAACATGGGTAGTCCCCCCCTGTATTCTGCGCTATAATTCCATGGTCCTATTGATGTGATGTGAAAAAGGCGCCAATGATGCTTGATATCGCGTAGAGGAGAATTATGCAGCTGAGCGGCTCAGCAACAACGAGCAATCCGAAACAGCCGGCCTTCCAGTGAAATTTCACCGGTTGGAAGTTTATCTGTACATGAAGTTGTGCATTATTGCAGATCGCAATATCTGAAATACTGTGCAATCGCGGCACAATTATCAACACAGCTGAGGTTCTCTACATCGATTGGTAGGGCTAAGTGAGCCTCAGACTAAGAGTTAGTCTACACCCCGCTGTTAGTGTGAATCTTCATGTGAAGAGGAGCCCTCTCTCGTTATCGTCACCGAACCAGTCCGTGCTTCTACTGTACAACCCCCCTCCCTGAATCTGGGTCCGCGCGTTAAGCCCAATGGGTCTACTATCCGAGCGGAGATCGATCCGCGGGTTACAATTAGCAAAACGACCTTCCAAACTCTGTTTAGACCTTTTTTTACCGGCGGATCTATTCGGGCGGATCATCCGGTGGAAGAAGAGGGAGAAATTGGTTCGAATTCTCTTCGCGGAATTATGCACTGCTCATCAGAAATTTCCGCCTCCATGTCCTGGTGAACTTGCTACAGTGGCGTGGCTTGCTGCTAAAGAGGGCAAAGATCGCTGTGGACATGGGTGTCTGAGCTTTTCGACCAACCGTTTCTCGTGGGTGCCTCGGTACTGCAAGCCCTCTCCGTTGAGTGGCTTCATTGTCAACCGAAAAGGGCATCGAGCTTCCGATTGCTCGTTTTTCTGATGGTACGAGCAGAGAGGAAGGATTTGGATTGCGAGTTTTGATGGGCTGATGGGGTTTGCTTATTTCCGCCGTGGGCTCCACTGGGGATAAATTGGCTGGATTGATGCTCTGATTAGCTCGGGTAGGTTGTTTGCTGTGGCAGGCCTCTCTGCCACTGAATGCAACTTAATTCAGCTAATTTATCCTTTTGTGCTACCATCTCAAACGTGGTGTCACATACCCAATACAACGGCAAGATGACTCTCAAACTCATCGAGGTCGACACTGCTACTGATTTCGAAGAGCTCATCGCATGTCAATGGGCATCTTATGAGAATCCCCTCCAGCCATTCTTTCGCATGTTTTGTCCTCTCAATGCTCCAACACACGCAGAATCTCTTAAGGAGTCAGTAGCTCTTCAGCTCAAATGGCACAATGAAGACCCAACAAGCTACTGGGCAAAAGTGGTAAACGACGATGGCAAAATCGTGGGCGGTTGTTTATGGAAGATTTGTTCCGAGAATCCGTTCGATACAGATGAGGATCATTCCTACGCTTATTGGCAGCCGGAAGGGGAGCGACGAGAGTTTATCACAGAAGCTCTGAAACAGTTCGATGCGCCTAGAGCGCGGATGGGGGCTAGACCTCAAGTCTGTAAGTTTTCTATTCAGAGGTTCTGAGGAATGAGACTAAACCCGATTTAGATGTCAATATCGTCTTTACACATCCAGACCATCGTCGCCAAGGCGTGGCGAATGTTATTATGAACTGGAGCAAGCAGAAGGCTGATGAGATGGGCGTTGAGCTTTGGCTTGATGCCACTGAGCAGGGCGTGCCTGTTTATGAGAAGCATGGCTTCACTGTCGTCAATGTCAACACCATACAGCCTACCAAAGAGAATCCCGGTGAAGAATGGCATAAAGTCAAAGAGGAATTAAGTCCTATGACGTTTAGACAGATGTGGAGACCTGCTGGCGGTGATTATCAAGAAGGAAAAACAGTCAAGCCCTGGGAGACTGTTGAGATCAAGTATGAGCCTGAGCTGGCGTATGTAGAGTCTCATGCAGCTTAGGCGAGATGGGGGCGATGGAGTTGACGGTTGGCATATTCGGTACAGTTAAGCTTAGCGTCCGTTTCATGTAAATGGCCGATGTGATGGGGAGTGGTGTACATGTCAGACATGCATGGAAGAAGGAAATAATATGGTGATCGTTGTTTGGCTTGTGTCACCAGACCCGTAACTGTCCCGCTTACCAGCTGAGCTACGATCTGCAGTAGCAAACAATCAGCCTGGTAGTCGTGATCCATCGTTTGCTTGTTGCTCAATAGCAGCCAGCGAAAGTGTTATCACGATTATCTCAACGGGGTTGGTCAATGATGAGTAGACTATTGATTAAAATACTGGCGACGGACGGAGTACACAGGCATGGTTTGCAGCACGTTCCTAAAGAGCTAGATACGCTAATAATTCTTGCTCAAGCATGATGACACTTTTCATATCATTAGAGTGATTGTTCATTGCATTAATCATCAATTGTGTAATGCTGGAAATCTCATAGTCATGGTAGGAAACCTTATCTGTGGTGTTTACCCTGAAGCTGGTGATCAATCATGATTTTAAGCGCAAAATCAACATCATACTGAGTAGAAATCTCAAGATTTTATCAAACTTCAGAAACGAAACTTGGAAGAGTTCCGGCGTTATCATATTAATCACTTAATTTTTTCTATTTATTGATTGCCGTTCTCAAACAAAATATTACGCATCAACATGCTGTCATATTTCCATCGACAATCACTCTCGCGTGGCAATTTTTATGTACTCCAGAGCATTAATAGAGCGTAATGATTCTTAGATTGTTCTTATTGAAATGTTTCATTTTACCACAAACATCGTCTTCATCTGGCGTTATATGTAGTTGATTATAAGGTCAAGCTTTATAGTGCGAACAACGTTCAAACGCGTCAACGACGCGTCGGGATTCAGGACTCGGGGTATTGCGGAGGCCGAAGGCCGAACAGCGGACTTGACCCGACGAATCATTTCGCGACGAGCGTAACCTCACATCTCGAATACCCTGGACATCTGGCAATTCACGTATTCAATACAGCCATTTTCGCGTCTCATGAAGGAAAAGAGTTGAAAAGCTGGACATGGTGTTGAATCCTACGGAGAAGCGGAGTTTTCATAATCATAAGGACATGTAGTCGAATTGGAATGATTGGGATATATAAAAGGCCTGAGACGTGCACAATTATGCAAGAAAATAAGAGACAAAACAGCTTACACAAGCCTTCTCAATATGGCTACTAAATACACCAACAAGCTTGATGGCCAACGCGTCCTGGTTGTCGGTGGCTCAACAGGTATCGGCTTCGCCGTTGCTGAAGCAGCTCTCGAACACGGCGCAAATGTCATTATCAGCAGCTCCAACCAATCCAAAATCGATGCTGCTATCGAGCGCCTCAAAACTCACATGAAGAACACTCATCTTCCAATTAGGAAGATCTCTGGCAAAGTTTGCAACCTCGCCAAACCGGAAACAATCGAGCCCAACGTCAAAGACTTACTCGAGTCTGCTTCTCAGGACGGAAAACTCGATCATGTCGTCTTTACGGCTGGAGATTTCAATCCTTCGCCAAGCCTCGACTCAGCGACTGTCAGTGTCATCTCCAAAATCGGCATGGTCCGGGTCATGGGGGCTCTTTTTGTCGCAAAGCATCTCTCGAGTTATATCAATCAGACGAACCGCAGCTCATTCACCATCACGGGTACAACCACTGATTCTCGTCCTGCTGGAGCGGGTTGGTCACTACTCAAAGCAGCAGCTGGTGGAATTGAGCCGATGACGCGTGCTTTGTGTATTGATCTTAAGCCGGTGCGAGTTAATTGTGTCACGCCGGGTTTTGTGCATACCGCGCTGTTTGATGGGTTTCCGCAAGACGTTAGGGATGTGATTTTTCCTGCTATGGAGAAGGATTCGGTGGTAGGTAGGCTGGGGACTGCAGAGGAGTTGGCGGAGGCTTATGTTTATCTGATGAAGTGTACTTTTGCTACTGGGTCGATTGTTGTCGTCGATGGAGGCAGGATTGTTGGAGATGCCAGGAGTCAGTGAGTCTAAAGATTGGTCCTATTGCCAGCAATCAACTACATAATTGCAAGAGTCAAGTTGTCTATGCTGATTCAAGGTATCAGCCTCAAGTCTCAAGTGCAAATAACACGTCTGTTGCAAGAGTTACCGAGGATATTGACAGGAGTAGATACGCCCGATTAAGGGCGATCAAGAAACATGCGTGATGATACTTGTCTAGATAGCAGCAAGGCTCAAATGTGTTTTACAAGTATCTGACTTTCAGATAATTTATGTGCAGCTTTTGAAAAGTTCAACTTTGAGCAATGTTGACTTGATGATAAACAAAAATAGAAGTGTTCACGTGGAGTCTGGAACTGAGTGGAAGCTAGAGCAGCAGTAACATGCGATGTTGTCGAGCTATTGGCACTAGCGCGCCTTAAACCAAGAAGATTCTCCATTATGCTTAACTATTGGGGCCTGGACCCCGAATAGCTTAATAGCTAGAAAAAGAGCTTCATAAATCCTCAGATCTTATTCGTCCTCCAACCTGGACCCCTACGTTAGTGTCTTCGTAGTGTCGCTATGGCCATTTTCAGTGGAAATTTGCTTCAGCTTCCTTCTGAAAGACGCTTTAAAAAGGAGACTACATAAACATAAAGCTGTACTGCTAAAACTGCTTCAGACGTCATACATTCACTGTCACTCGTTTTAACAGCTTCTTTGCGAGCCTGTCACTCTTTCAAAATGATCGCCCAAAACGTTTTCGCTGCCTTTGTTGGTCTCGCAGTTGGTGTCCAGGCCGGCCCATGCAAGCCTTCGTCAGTGACAACCACGACTGGCACAGCATCCACCGATGTTACTGCATCCACTGATGTTACTGTGTCCACCGATGTCACTTCCATCACCAGCATGGCCACTTCTGGAGAGCCCACCACCACCACCGAAGCTGCTACTACTACCACCAGCCAAGCCGAATATGTCTGCCTCAAGGACCCTGCTCCAGTTGGCAAGAGCTGTAACGCCCAGGGCGGTGGCCAAGGTGACCTGCAATTACTGGGCAACGCGGATACTCTAACGCTGGCCTCGTGCTACAAGTCCTGTCAGGATAGGGCCGGGTGTGTGGCGTTTGCACTGAACCCTGGTTCATGGTGCGCGTTATGGGCTGGCTCATTCACGGGTACTAGTGGTGGTGAATCGACTTGGTCTTGGTATGACATGGACTGCTTCTGCGACGAGTCTTCAACCACCACAAGTGGCTTGGCTACCGGGACGACAGCCACCGAAGCTACAACCAGCGAACTTACAACTTCATCTGTCGAACCCACTTCGACCACAGAGACCGCTCCTGCTACAACCACTACCACCGGTGCCGAGCTCACGTACAGCTGCCCCGGCGGCTTCCCAGCTGATTCTTCATGCGACGTCAAGTTCAACCATATTGGCGGATCAGTGGGACGTATCGTCGGAGAACTTGCTGGAGAAGACGCCGCGTCACTTGATAATTGCGTCAAAGCCTGCGTTGCAAACAAGGATTGCGATTTCTTTGCCTTCTGGCCTAACACGTTTTGCGAGCTTTGGGAAGGAAACTACGAACGTAATGAGAACGCGGCCGTGCAATGGAGCTGGTACGAGCTGGGCTGCTTTTGTCCACCAGGGAGGGAGACGACAACGACTGAGGTTACAACGATTGCGGCTACGACCACCGAAGCTACAACTACTACTGAGGCTACAACCACGGAAGCTACAACTACTACTGAAGCTGCAACCACTACTACCACTACACCAGGCGAGTCCTGCGTTAACAATGAGAGGAGTCCTGTTCCATCCGACAAGGTCTGCAACAAGCATGGCATCTACGATGGTACCTCCATGCAGTCCCTGGGCAGTCCAAGCGGCGTCAAAACGATGGAGTCCTGCCGCGCAGCTTGTAAAGAAGACAGCGACTGTACTTACTTTGCTTTCACTCCCGGTCAATCTTGCTATGTATATGGCGGCACCCTTGAGAGCGTGACTGATCAACAAACGGACTACATTTGGTATGACATGGACTGCTTCTGCGACTTGGATGAGCCAGACTACTGAGGCTGCTACCACTAAGGTCATTACGGCGTCTGTGGTTTGAGCAAGGACAACCTTTGTGTTCACCAGCCTCAGTTTTGATGAACCAGTGGATCAGTGATGGCACGATTTTATTCTTCAATGTATATATTCATATAGAGCTCGTTAAAAAACTTGACATATTATGATCACCAGTTACGCTCAAACCGCTGTAAATTCGATGCTTTACACATTTGTGCGCCTCAGAGACTGGAATCCGGAGATGGGTTCCCATTCATCCCTCCAGTGAGGCAGATTTACCTCGATCCATCGCTTACACGTCCCTTCTTCCACCTTGAGAATGACAAGGGCTGAAAGATCCCTTAAGTCCCAGCCCTTACTATCCCGATGATGGAGGATGCGAGGATACACTGCCTTGGTACTATTTTCTGAAATCTGACCAAGTCTGAATCGTACATGGTCTCGTAATAGGTCTTTTGCAGACACAGAACCCGCCTCCAATCTGCAAAATATCTTCCCAACACACTTCCCTCCCTTCATAGTCCTCTCCAGAGGCCCGACGTAGTAGAACAGGGATGCCAAGAGTCGTCTTGCTACTGTTTGAAGGTGTTCGGGGGCTGTTCTGTATGCTCTGTCGTAATAGAACATCTTCGTACCATCGCAAAGGTACTTCTCACATTCCTCAAGAAGCGAATCCATCTTCTCAACATCATCCATCTCAACGCGCTGTTTCAAGCCTACATTGAGGCGATGGCAGTTCTGTCTAAGTCGGCGGTCTGTAACAGACATACCTCTGAACTCTTTCCAAGCCTCGTGGCAGCTAGTTGAGCTTTGGATGATTCCCAGTCCAGCCTCTATTCGCATCAAGTAGCCTTTAGGAATGTACCTCTTGAAAGATTCCAGTTTGGAGTTGTGTTTTGTCTTCATCTTTCCTGACTTGTCCACAACTATTCCTGTGCCAATCGATAAAATAATATCAGGAGGAAGGGAGCCAGGCCAGATTTTCTCAACTTCGGAATAGGCTAAGGATACTGGATTGTTGTGCATAAGAGCTCCATCGATGTATGATCGTTTTGTTTCGGGGTGGACGAAGGGCTGGAAAAATGTCGGTGCTGCAGATGTTGCTCTCGCCCTGTGAAGAGTTAAATACTGGTAGAATATTGTCGAGGGGATAACTAACGCTTCCCAAATTTTGAAATCTTTTGACTGTTCGTCTTCACGAGAAAAGTAATCTTCTGATGTAAAGAGAAGACCAAATTAGTGCGAATTGATTAGCAGAACCTCCATGCTCACCTTCATCAGTATCTGCTCTTGGGTTTCTGGAATAATTGGCAATCAACTTTGCCTGGTTTCGTCCCTGCAAACAAGAAACAACGCCAACCTTTACCCAATCCCTCCCTCCGGTCCTTGACCTTGAGTTGTTCCTCTGATCCAAAGATGCGCCGAACAGATTTGAGCCACCAAATGACTCTTGTAGTGACTGTTCTATGCCTTCACTTGTGTAGAGAAACTCATAGAATGGCTGCGCAAGGGCTTTGATAAAAGAGTTTCCGAGTCCCAATCGAAGTGTGAAAGCTTTTCTTGCCAGTGACCGGAACCTATTGATGGCATCGTCCGTTGACCAACGCTGGTGGAATACACCAAGGGCCACGATGCCACCTTGACGAGTGAGACATATCCTTAGAATGGGAATGATGATCCAGACGAACCTGTGCTTGTTCCTACTACAAGATCGAAAAGCTCATGGATTGCGATACCATAGCCAACGTGCCTTTCGATCTGACGCAAAACACAAAGCTCCACAATACCACGGACTCCTCCACTGTCAATAGTAAGTCTCAGATGAGAATAGAACATTGAAAGAAGGCTTACCCATCCAGCGACAACACACGAGGCGCTGCTTGCTTTGGCTTGATTCGAATACTCCACGTTCCAGTTCTCAGAGCACATCCAAGGGGGCAATGCTCAATCACCAAGATAGATCCACCATTCTCCTGCCGAGCAAAACGTTCGAGACAGGTCTGACAAATCCCATGCTGAAACCTCGCACATGGAAGCATATTAGTTGGACAGTTGGACAGACAGGAGAAGCACGTCCGCTGGCTCTGCAATTCTGTCAGCCGTATCGTTCTCGCCAAGTAAGTTAACCTTTCCATGACTCTGCCATCTTGCTGATTTTGTGCTATCGCTTCCCTCAGACGCTTCACAAACCGATCAGGATGCCAGGAACATCTGTGATTTGATTCACCCCCTCTTCGATTGAGACCTTCAACATCCTCTAGTTCGTCGTCTGGTCTGGTGAATTGATGTCCCTTGTAGTGTCCATCGTAATAGTTTCGACATCTTCGGCCAGTTTTTCGCTCTAGGGCTTCACATCGCCAGTATCGCCAGCGGAATTTCTGAAGACCGCTTTGAGCTTCTGTCACTAGGTCTTCCCTTTTTCTCTTTCTTATTTCTGCCCTTGTTAGCGCTTTGTATATCCTACGTATGAAGGCACGGACTAACCAATGTCTTGAATACGGCAAGTTTGGGCGACGATACATGCACCGACGTAGGGGGCGAATTCGTCTACAACTCTTTCTTCGCCTCCAATCGCATCCATGCGGTCAATTTCGCGCAAGATGCACATTTGGCGTAGGGTTGATGCCACGTGGTCGCTCAGCCTTGTCGGGATTGATGAATCATTCATTACGATGTCATGGAGATCAAGCGCGGCGCGAAGATCCTGACCTAGAACACTCAAAGATCTATTCATGTGGGTGTTGAGAGTAGCTAAGTCCGATTCTGTACCACTGTCAGCCTTGGCGTTGCGGATCTTGGAAACTGATCCTCGAATTGTCTCGTATAGCTGTCTAATGCTCTTGCCAACAGAGGTCGCATCGGCTGGGGAACTCTTGGAACTTATGGCAGGGATGAGGACTACTTTGAAGTCGCTGTAGTAACAAAGGAGTAGGTCAGAAGTGTTTCTGATTGGATGTTCTCTCTCTTCCCACAGAGCCTGTAGCGTTCGAAACCGTTCAGTTCTTTGGAAACTCCGAAGAAGGTCCTCCGTTGCATCAGAGGATGAGCCCTCGTCTAAATCAACAACGATATTGAGAATGACAATAAGAGCAGGTTTCGTCCGTTGGTTCAGAATTCGGTCGTGTGAATGTTGAGCCCAGTCAATTAGCTGACCCAAGAAACTATCAGAAGTCCTGCTATTGTTAATAGATAATCGCTCAATATGGTGTCGCCTTGTACAAACCTTCCATTCGTCGTGACAAAACAAACTACGTCCGAAAAGCCATAGAGGACTCTTGGGTACAGATACTTCACGATAAGCTTTCGGGTGTTGTTCTGGACAGTGCACAGTCTTCGCCCATCCGAGTCTTCCATGATAACTGAGGCTCGTGGATCTGGGTAGTCCAATTTGCCCCATTCAACATTGATTCTGCTCTCGGCACCGTTTAAGAATTGGTTCACCTGTCTCAGTAGCTTGTCCTGCTTGTCCTGCCAGTATTTAAGTACTTTGTGTTCGGCTGATTCCTCACCAAATTCCCACTGGAATAGCCAATTTGGCTCAGAAAGAGCAGCAATAATCTCTTGTGCAATGGGCTTGTCGGAGCCGACAAAGCCTTCACAGTCTATCAAAGATGTCAGCGGATTGACAGGCTATTTGAGAATACTTCCAAGCTTACCAGCATAGACTATTGGATACTTTGTCGAGAGGGTGAGGGGATCACTGTAGGCGTGGATATCACTACTCGTGGATGCAAAACGATCACTTGGAGACCCAGGCACAGGGACAGACTCTCCCTCGGGGTGGTCGGGTCGAGCCATTTGGATCATCGTTCGTATCAGAGTGCTCTTTCCCGAGCCTGTCTCGCCAATAAACGAGACAAGCTTGGGATACTGGCCGGGCTTGGTGTTTCGCGACATTTGGAGAAGATCTTGAAGGCGAGGCCAAACGTGGATCTGCGGTTTTTCAAACCGTTGTAGGGAGGGAACTCCGATCCATGCACACGTGGCATCCTTGGTATGTAATTGTAGTTTTAGATTGGGCGCAGGTGGTTGGAGGAGGTATCGGGTGAAGACATAGTCGCTATAATCAACCTCTTTGCACTCTTCGTCGCCGACGCTAAGTCTTCGTCGAGGACTCATAATGTGTTGCCGATCCCTCGCTAAACATCCTCTGTGTGCTGGCCGCTTGGAATTGCCACATCCGGTGCAGAAGACAAGCTCTCCAGCTCGACCTCGGCGGTTGCAGATGCGGCATCGAGATGATATTTGGAGTTTCAGAGCTTGTCCCTCGATACTACGCTATATTAGAGAAGAAAAGGCCAAAAGCTAAGCAAAACCGACAACTCATTTGAGGGCATCCGCCAGGATATGTACGCCGAAGCAGAAGTCGATTCATCTCCGTCTGAAAAGTTAGCATCGATACACGATTGAGTGATCCCCTCGAAAAACCCTATCAGGCCCTCATCCTCAGGTTCTGAGTCGGAGGTGGAGGAAACAGAGCCTTCTCGCGGTCGAGCCATGACGAGGTTGACAAATCAAAAAAACCCAGAAGATTCAGATTAAATATCTAAAAAGAACGGAGGCTAAAGTACAACAAAAAACAGAAAAGTGAACAGTAAGTGACGAGGTTTCGATTGAGGGGCATCAGGTGGCTGCTTTAGTTTATGAGCGTCCAAAGGGTCAGCTGAAAACAAGTGAGGTACATTTTCAATGGTGTCTTACTCACCTGCATCCTGTAGTCATCCTTAGCCAAGCGCCACCTTGACACAAGGCAGATTTATCGCACTGGCGCCATTCGAAGACTGTACTATACCTGGTAGATTTTCAAAGCTCCACCAAAATAAAGCTTCCGAGACAGGAAAAAGGGTATGAGATTGACGATAGTAATCACGCCCTATGGTGGCTTAGATTGATGAAGAATATTCTTCCCTTTGCCCTTCTTTACTGTCATTTCGATCTGATGATTTCAGCCCTTTGGTTGCTCATGCAAGCAGCAGCCTTTTCGACTGAAGGGAGTATAGCGGGCGGGGCCATCATGTGCCTACTGCAGTCTGTTTAACTCTAATTCGTTCAATTCAGTGGCCCCCACTGTACTTTGTTCATGTATTGAATCAGGCTGTCGTTCTCATAATTCGCTCTTCACAACCATCATCAAGTCATCAATGTTACCTGGCCCCCAAGAAAAGCATTCATGGCTAATCTTTCCACTCATGCTAGGTGTCAGTACCTTCTCATCACGTCGTGTCCAAATTACATGACCCCTTGCCAGTGACTTAGTTCATTAACCAAAGGCACAACCACTCGGTCCAGAACTATTTGCCGAAACTTTAGATCCCAAAGATCAGCGTCAATGCTATTTGAAGATGCTATGCAGAACTGAATGGCGTTGTAGTGCGCAAAGGATAAGTTCTCCCTCTCCTGAAATACCCACTGATTGAGCAGTTGAGATTCTCGAACTCGGTCGAAAGCTGTTGGATTCGATACGCTTTCTTTATTGCTTATGAAACTCGTCCGTCCATGGAACTTGATCTGAAGAAGGATCTTCGCCAGCATAAGTAGATTTGCGCTATCATCTGCAAGTCCCTTTGTTTCGACTGAGGTTGTGTTTGAACAAGGAGAACTCCCATAACTCTCTGCGATGAAAGGGTGCCGAAGGTCTATCACGAGCTGATCGTCAATCGAGCTTGAAGAGAATAATACTGTGTGTTGGTTCCAGTGTTTATTGAGCCAGGGAGTTGAATGAAGTTGGAGGAATGATGAAGTCAGGATAATCGATAGTCGATACCGTTGCTCCTCAGTCAAAGGAGTGAAGCACTTCATGCCAGAATGTGTCAAGAGGAGATCTTGAAGGCTGATCAGATTCTCCGCGCAACAGACAGGTTTGATTTCGGCCTGGTAGGTCTCATAAAGCACACCCTGGTCGTCAAGTCCCAGACCAAAACCGTTGTAACATCGAAAGACGGTGCAAAGGTCTCCGACTACTGTTAAACCATGGATGCTCCGGATTTTCATGCTCTGCTGGCCTTGGAAACATCTCCTGGGATGCGTCTCTTTGAATCGGATTGCCTTATGCTTTTCATCTGCCTCTTGATCCGAATCAATAATCTCGATTTTGGCCGACTTCCAAAGTGCCGAGCTTATTGGGGACTTATGAGTAATGGTGAAGCACGGCGGCTGGCTTGACGGCTTCACCTTCTTGAGCGATCTCGGTTCACGGTGACGTACGACTCTGTCTTCCAAAAGCAGTCGAATTTCATGGGAAGCATGGGCTGAACAGGACCACGCTTTCCCTAGAGTTTGATGCAACATGGTTGCGTAGTTTTGAATCTGCTGTAGTGAGGAGCTCAATCCCAACTTTTCAACAGTACTTCCAGCCATACTATTGTTACTAGGAGCCTCTGACTTGTTGATGAACTCATCTAGGCGATTGTTGCATGCTTTCATATCTTCAAGGAGTGTCCGGACCTCTTTTCTTCTCATTGTTAACTTGACGGCTCGCTTGAACTCGAACTTTACAAGGCCATCAGCAGACGGTAGCCTCTTATTCGCTTTTATAATGGCCTCAAGATCATCTGCAGTTCCCTATAATAAAGCTTTTAGTCAGTCCCCATACGGATTGGCTCCTGTCAAAATTACTCACGACATCACGATCGATATCTAAATGGTTAGCCAGCCTTTTCATACACGCATGCATATCCTTGATAGTAGATATGTAAGGTCGGTATGCAAATTTGAGCATCTCCTGTAAGGCCTGCGACAGGTCTCGTGACTTCCAGAGTTCATGGTGAGGATCTCTCATCATCTCCTCTATTTCGGATGGACTAGCCACATCTTTGAGGATGTTCCTCAAAGTCAACTCGAAAGACGAGTGCTGATACCAGAATTCCCGCAAAGCCGAATCCAGTCCATCCTTCCATTTGAAGAAAGCAGTTGCGCGGTCGAGGCTGTCGCTATAGTGTTCTATCGCCGAGATAAGCAGAGGGATGGAACCCAGAACAATGCCAGCGATCTCAAACCCCGACATCTGGCTCGCTGCCTGTAATGTTGTCAAGTTTCAGTTGGATAAAAACAGAGTGAGAAGAGGAAGAGTTATCATACCCCGCCTTTGGATGATCAGATCAAATTCGCGGCCTTTTTGCCAGCTTGCATACCGAGAACGAGGCTACCAATCATGAGCGCGCTCGCAGCACCAGCTGAGCATCCAAGATGGAAATTGATGTCGCTTACGCTTATCGAGGGATTTTAAGCAGAGATTGTTCGAAGCGGGGTAAAGAATTATGCAATATCGAGAACTTGATTGTGTCTTGAGCTTGTCATCATTTCCTAAGTTCTCTATACTGATTTAAAATCCTAGCCATAAGTCTCAACTACAAATAACACATCTAGCTCACAACATCACCATTTCCTTTCTACGCTTGGCGCTTCCATTAGCTGGCCAACACAGTAGTGCGTACAAGTAGACTGCACTGATCACCGCCATGAATACAGTCCAAAGCCTGAGTCAATCATGTATTAATGGCTTCCAGCATGTTTTGTCGAGTCTCAGAGGAACTGCACCTCAATTCCTGCAGCAGATGCCTCCGTCGACAATCGAGATACAGCTTGGAAAATTCAGGATTTGGTGTGGAAATTTGGGGGCTTTGCAGACGGGCTATTCCTCTCTTGATTACAGGTTGAGAGAGTCGCCTCTCATGCACAAAAACATCTCGCAACTTCTCCAACAGCTTTGTATAGCATTGGAAGAGTGTAAGCTTTAACAGCCGAGATTTTAAGAGATGAGAAGCTAATGACAGAGTAGCTATCGCTGTCGTATCAGGACAAAGGCTTCCGTTCGATGAGGAGTCTATCCCGTCAGATATCAGCGAAGAATCCGACGATGACACAAGCAACGAGTACTTTTCATCAACAGAGCTATCTATGAGGGTTGCAAGTATTACAGACATACTCAACAACCTATACCGATTATCCTACAAAATTCGCAACTCTGGTTTGCGCCCTACTACTACTAGGGCTAACTTGATCCAAGCGGTGGACAATGACACGGGTATTGATCTATTTGATACAATTTATGAATTCGACTCAAGGCACCTGGTTGAGCTTTTCACAGCGATGCGTGAAGGAAAGCCTGAAGGCGATGGATCTTCTGATGCTCTTCTTGAAAGACTCACAACATCTAATATCTTCCGCCGGAAGCAATTCAGATACTGGGAAAGGCATGCTAGAAAGCTTGGTGTTCAGATTCTACCTGTGCATCAGACACCTATCAGAGAAAGGCCCTCAGTGTCAGAGGCTGCAGAAGACGTGGGACTTCTACAAATACAACGGCTTGAACTCCCTCCCCCAGTTGAGGAACAAAGTCACCTCTCTGAGACTAATGCGACACCGCATGATCCCGCCCTAGATGATCGAACAGAGAGGGAAACTATACTATCGATGGCCTCGACTGCCCTCGATGCCGACGGAAAGGGAATTGAGGTCCCTAAACCTCCTGAGGAGGCACTGAATGGAGACTCGTTTACCTGCCCTTACTGTTGGGTGGTTTGCCCCCCGAAAGAAGGGAAAGGGAAGAGCTGGAAGTCGCATGTCCTTCATGACTTGAAGCCTTACGTATGCACGTATGAAACATGCAACTCGGCCAACGATCTTTATCAATCAAGAAAAGCGTGGGTGGATCACGAAGAAACTGTGCATCGACCTAGTTGGCGATGCCGCGATCACCCAGATGCCTGGTATGCTTCATCTTCCAGTTTTCAGAGTCATCTGTTACTAGATCATGATAGAAGCCTCTCTGGCGAGCAACTAGAGGACTTAACCAACGTCTCTAAACTAGGTCGCGTTGATGACCGCAATGTTTGCCCCATATGCTTCGAAGAACAGCCGTTCCTCAAGGGACTGACCAATCATCTAGCAAACCATCTTGAGCGAATTGCACTATTTGCTCTGCCAAGGACTATCTCCAGTGATGATAAGAACATGGATGAAAGCCAGTTCTCCAAATTATTCAACATTGATTCTGATGATTCCTCCAAATCAGAGCAGTTTGAAGAAGACGATGGATACCTAAAGGATACTCAGCGGAACACCACTCAGTATCCAATTGATCCGAGTACCACGATTCTGAATACGGTAGAGCTGGAGGAGCTATACGCCATGTTGAGATATTTTGAACAGTTCTTCGAATCACTCAAATCCCACATTGCGAGAGTGGGCCAAGATCTGGGTGGCTATGACAAGTTTGCATTCGATCTAGCCTCGACTGATGCTGAAAGATGTTTATTGATGACAGAAAAGCTCTTCGAATGTAACTTGAGAGTTCATCCGACCGCAAAAGACGGAGATACTTTGACAGAGATACTAAGGGACACACGGACGTTTCTTGATAAAACTAGCTTAGAGCTTGACGAGGCTCATGAGGGCAGCTTGGAAGACCATGAGAAACAGATTGCGATGGTTACTGAAGCAATGGGGGGACTAGGAACCGTGTATGATATTCTCGAGGGAATACTTCAGGTACTTGAAGGGTGAGCTAAATCCCGCACATTCCTTAATGGAGTTCCTGCTGACCCAGTTCAGTTCGATTTCGTTGGGCATCGGTCTGAGCAAACTCGAAGAGTATCAAAGCATTCTAACAACGTTATGTGAGTCAATGAGAAGATGGTATTGAACAGAAAGGCTTACGCACCGCAAGGGCCTGTCGGAGAGGCATCAAATGCGAGGCATAACCAACATATGACCGAGTCGATTGAGCAAGCACTGGACGTGACCCATGAGACGAGAGAGGCTCTGGAATACAATGAGATGCTGGATTCACGTAAGCATGGAAACAACATTACCAACTTTCAAAAGCTAAGATCTCGAAAGGCTACCGAGTTGCTCGATCGCACATGTTTCAGCCTGGTGAGGTATGTACAAAAGTATCACCGTGTGTTTCATCCCTGATGTATATTTTACAGGTTTTTAAAACTATTTGGCCTGAACCTGCCCCTGGAATTCCGTATATCGGTGAGGAAACACCATACCGTGATCATTATGGTGAATTCGTATTTGTCAGCTTTCGTCGCTTCATTGTTGTGGCCAATGACAGAGGTCATTGCACATGCGTGTAAGTCAAACAATTGCGAACGAGATGCAAGCGCTGATGAGGCAGGCCAATCACAACATATGGCGGAAAAGGATTGAAAAAGAAAGCAGTTGATTCTCAAAGTCATGGCATCGTATGTGAGTCAGGTAAGCGCTCACCACAGCTTTTACAAGGGGAGCCTGAACCGGGATTTCCTCCTATTCGTGTTCATATGCACGAACCCGGCGAGAGACTAGTCGGGACGACTCGAGTATGCTATGCAAAGCTCATGACCGTTGAGCATACCCTCCAAGTCCTTTTCATAGGTCGCGTTGTGTCCTCAGATTTTGACACAGTCTCTGAAGCAGTGAATGTGTGCTGGGCGAAGAAAGACCATAAGATGAGAAGGAAAAAGAGAAGATGAGAGGCACGTAGGGAAAGAGTAATTAGTTTGTTGACTAGAACTTGATATTTTCGTCGCCGTCGAAAGCTTCGCTAGCCTACTTTATACACTATCAGTTGTTGGATTTACGTGACAATAGCCGATTTATACTTGAGATTACGATTGAGGATAATGTATTCATTCGTTGAGTTTGTCAGTATATATATGACTCAATACTTAATTATTATAATATAGCGCCAAGAAAAAGGTTTAGGGTACTTAAAACTAGAATTTGGCCCTAAGGCGGCTTGACCAAAAACAATCCTAACCCAGCCAGGCGTGTATTTCAGCTCTATTGGCAATAGTTTAAACTCTGACTTCCAACTACCAGTCACAGTCCTTTCCAATATGTAGAGAACAATCTAGACCATGCAAGGTCCCCGCAATCTAACCAAATTTACCTCGAAATATTCTTTTTCAGATATGCGTAGTTCCAGCTTTACAATTGTCTAGACCTCCTCGGGCTAGGGCTCGGCGCTTATCAGCGTACGCTGACAGGCTAACGATAACCACTAACCAGCAAGGTCTCAATCCAATATCCAGCTGCTATGCCTCGGTCTGCACATCGTGAGGATTTTTGATTCAGAAGCAATCACTACCTGTTCCTCACGATTTTGTCTATTCATCGCTCTAAGACACGCTATAATGACCGCTTCGTTGGCCACCAAGCCTTTTCGGCATGATGGCTTACCTGATGTAACCATCAAAGGTCTGGGGACAGCGCTTCGGACTCTCCCCCTCTTTGATACAAACAAGGCCTACTTGAGAATCACTGACCAGCCTGATCAGTTCTCTTTTAAAATTGATGGGACGGCCAAAGCTTCAGCAACCCTCCGTGATCCGAATACAAGCAACCTGGAAACTTTGACCGGTATTCAAGCTGTAGAATCTCTGGCTGACTCCACTAGGGCTATCGGAATTGCCGAAATTCGATATGATCCGAATGGTATCAGACAATGTGTTTCTCTGGTTAGTTAACCGCCAGTTACCAAAGCAGGCGATTATAATTCTACGTTATGCTAATGTGTTAAAGCGCGAGGCTGAGAAATACCGCCGAGATGCTCTTACACGAGTGACCTTCCTCTTGTACGCCGATCACGTCAGTGAACATCTGGAGGAATGCAAAATGCCACCGCTCCGCAGTCTTGCTCTCTATGACGGTTTCCCCAAAGCTTTTATTGAATCACTTTCTAGTGAAGACTCAATTGACGATATGACGGAGCACATGGGGCTTGGTGAGGCTACCTGGATAGAAGCATCCTTGTTTCTTGTGCAGTATTTCAGCCAACCGGAACGACCACAAATCCTGTCAAGTGACGATGTATGGAAGAGCCCCGTGGGCGATATTGCATTGAAATGCATTCAGCAAGCCAGTGGATCACCCTTGGCAGGTCGCGTTGCACTTGGCGCTTTGAGAGCTCTCCCAGTATCATATGGCATTTTCGACAACGCCACCTTTCGGCCACCTGAGCATGAAGAGGTTTTGGGTCTCTTAGAAAATATTCCATTCCACCCCGAGTCTGGTACGAAAACAGAGGAAATCCTTAAGCAGATCCAGGATCTCGGAGGCGCAGAAGGATGGCAATCCCATACCCACGAGCTCACAGTTCTTTGGGCGAAGCAGCAGCAGATTGTTTCGGAAGAAGCAGAGAATCTGGCTCGTAGTGTTGGCGAAGTCCCCCAGAACATGCTTTCCTTGCGAGATATGGCGGCATACCCCTTGTTGCACTTTGTGCCGTTGAGAGTAGAGGCGATGGGTATCGTATACTATTTGAGGAATTGTGAGTAGTAGTTGTGCCAATATAGACGCCGCAGGGACTGACATTTCGCTGGCGCATCCGCCGATTTTATTGTGCAGAGGCCGGGACCGTGGACCCAGTACAGATATCAGCCCCCTTCGAACAATGGGTCAGGCACATGTTTTATCGCTGGAACCAAGATCATCACCAAATCTGGAAAGAAGCCTATCGAACGCCTCGAAGAAAATGACTGGGTATTGACTAACGGAGCAAAAGAAGAATGGGGCCTTGTGTCTGACGAAAGAGTTGTCATGCCAGTAGACTCACCTATCATCTATGGGTTCAGTGAGTCTGCGTTATCCCCTTCCGAAATCAATGGCACCATTCTGATGCAGCATAGACAATGAAGCTCCGTTCTTCACTGCCGGCCACGTCTTTCACACGACTACTGGTCTCCGAGCTCTCGATGCTGAGCTGGCAATGAAGGAGAACCCCTGGGCAGAAGTCGGTCGACTTTCAGCTGGTCATATTCTATACCGCCTGGGAGAAGATGGGAGAGCATACGACCAAGTTCCCATTTTAGACATAAGTTGGCGTCAAATGCCCGAGGTCACTGAGGTCTATGGTGTCCATCTTCGCGAGGGTCGGCGAAGTTACCACGCCAATGACTACCTTGTCATGGTCAACTACCCAGAGATCACACTCAAACGAATTTGTTCCACGCTTGCGACATTCTCACAGGAGGATCAAGTACGACTTCTGCGGTCACTGAAAGAGCTGAATCCTCTTTTTGAACGATTCGGAATAGCAACCGTTTCCGAGATGGTTCAGCGCGAAGTTGACGCAGCAAAGAATAGCTTGACCGCGCGGACGTACAACGTCACTGAAAACAAGCTGGCCGGTCTTTCACATGCATCGGTATGTTTCTATCCAGAGGAGATACCTATTCAGGACTACTCCCAGCTTCCGCATGCACTCCCCATTGTAACTCTGTTCGACGGAGTCATTTCAGTAAATGGAGCCGTCTGTGAGTATGGACGTGTGGATAACGCCAACAGTGAAGTAAGATGGTCCCGCTTTATCGGCCAGGACGTGGTCGAGCATGGAATCTTATCCATAGAGGACCCACGTTATCATTCAGGTATTGGGCGGATTTGCTACAGTAAAGACTACGACGGAGATGATCTTCTGGACCTCCCAGTATTCCAATATCTGACTTATGGCTCTGAATGCGAGCTCGAGATGGATCCTCTCAGTGTCGGTGTTTCAAAACAGGAGTTGTTTCTAGAAGCAGCATCCTTTGCGCCTTTTCAGCTCAATACAGCCGGGCCCATAGGAGTTTCAGATGGTGGGATGATGTTCAAGTCTTTTGATATGGAAGAAGAAAGTAAAGTCACAGTCGATGAGATTAAGACGTCACAGGTGCGCGCCGACACGGTCACCAGAGCCTCTGTTACCACGACGGATATCCGATTTGAAGTAAAGCCACGTGAGTATGACGTTGTCTACGACGAAGCACCCCTACAAAAGGACCAAGTACAAATTCAGAGACAACTCGACTTCGGTCCCGTACAGCTGGCAACTCAGCGAGTGATCACAGATGGAACACCGGGAATCTTGTTCACTGATATCGTTATTCCTGCCTTGGACAATGTTTTGAATTTATGGAATCACAAGCAGAGCGACGAGACCTTGAAGATCTCGCGCTTGTATGAAACGGCTACTATGATGCACAATGGGCGACTAAAGGCCACCGTCACCATTCCACCAACGACTTTGGAGAACCTGAAAAGTTTGGAAGATAGGAAAGACGCTGAGGATCCTTCCAAAACTTTAACGTTCAAAGACGAGCTTGGAGAAGAAGCTAAACTGCCTTTGTTGTTTGCTAGGCTTGAGTTGAACTTCTCAGACGACAAGAGTGAGATTACGTCCGGAACATTGTGGGAGTACAATCAAGATCCTTCAAGAGAGGGCGTTGAAGGCATAAGGTAATTATGAATGGAACAATTGCACATGAAGTACTCGGTGCTGACTGATGTGACAGACACCTGATCATGTCACGTCCAGGCTCTGCCTCACAAAGAGTGCCGATTAGAATAGGCCAAGGCCAGATCGTAGGAGATATACCTACGGGAGGGACGACTGGTGGGCAGACAACGCCACAGAAGGAGCCAATATTCCAGCCACCAGTTGGCAAAAGCGATTTGGCATTGCAGAACCTTCATGCCATATTCGCAAAATACAACGATGATACGGTAAGAAATTCCTCAAGGGGCGTGATCGAAAGACTGATATGAGCTCTCTTGGTATTAGGTGAAGTCAACAAGCGATCTTATTTTCCAGAACCTCATGTTCTATCATATGGATGAAAACCATGCCTCATTACTATCTTCAAAGGACAAGGAAACCCGGCAACTACCGGACCATCTCGGCAGCAATCTCCCATCGAATCTATCCAAGTGGATAAAGGAGACCTTTGGCCCAGCCTACACCTGCCTTCAAATTGCCCAGGGTCTGCAAACTCGAGAATGGCGGTCCAAATTTACAGACGACGAGAAGAAGAAGATTCTGTATTTTTGGCAGGGCCAAGGTCCAAAATGCCTTGCTAAATGCCCAGAGAATGCGACTTTAAATCGCTTGTGCCTCCTCGAAGCCTTGAAGCAACTTTTCCCTGTCCTCCAGAAATTCATCAATGATGGCGGGGAGAAGTGGGCACAAGCATACTTAGATCAGCTACTGAACGTCAAGATGGACGACATCGTGGAGGACATGGACGGCAATCCACGGATCCTAGATAGGTACACCACAATCCTCTGGGCGCTTTATCCAGACGGAAACTATCATGAGCGTTTCCGAGATGCTATATATACGAAGTTCCTCGGTTTCGCCATGACCCAGCGGGTTAACAAGGACGCAGTGATGGACTGGCTGCCGCACATCACCAAAGCCTTCATCGACGCAATCCTGAACGAGAATTACGAGGGAATCGACAAAGATTTGAGAGATCTTTTGAGAAAGGAGCTAGATACCTTTATGGCTGCCCATCGAGACATTTTTGAAAAGAATGAGAAAGAATTTGTAGCAAAGCACTATGCTGACATGGTTCATATCCTCGTTTCTGGAGATTTGGCAGCGAAATCACTCATGATTATAGGAGTGGGCTCATGGAAGCGTGCCAAATTTGGAAACTGGGACCACCTGAAGGGGCAGAGTCTCTTGGAGGTAAATTTAAAATCTGGATGGAAAGGCCTCGGAGTAGCGTTCAAGGTATGTGAACTTACAATATCCTAGAGACCACCGAGTGGGACTAGCGACTAACGAACTTCGCCCTTAGATGAGTCTCATTGGATTCAGTATCTATAATATTGTCATGGGAGGTCAAGATATGAGCGCAGCCCAGATAGGACGAGTCACGACGGACGTAACGAAGGGGGTTTTCGACATCCTTACACCTTTTCTCTTGAGGCCCGAAGTTAAGAATGCAAGGGAACTGGTGGCGCAGTGCCAGGTGATAAACCAGACAAGCGGCAGAAAGCTACCCGCCTATGCCCTTGGAAAGGCGAACGCTACAGAGCTTAAATTCGACGTCCATGACTTTGATGTCGAGCAAATCGCCAAAGTAGGAAACGAGAAAGCAGCGAGAGAGACAACCTGGTTCGGAAGAATGAGAAGAAGACTCTCACTCTCATCAAGAGTCATACGCTTTCTTAGCGTCGCTATAAGTGTTGTGGTCGTCGCGTTCATGATTTGGGATTTGTGCAACCAATGGGATAAGCTCTCCGGCACTGGCAGAGGATTAGCCATTGCACAGATTGCTATTGAGGCGGCTGCTGTTGTCGTTGGAATTATTGGCTTGTTCTCTACGTGTGCCTTGATCCCTGTCATTGGACAAGTTCTTATGGTGGTTGGTTTGGTCATCTCGATTTTCTATTTGGTGTATGGCAGACCAGAGCCAGAGAAGACCCCCGGGGAGAAGTTCGTTGACAGTATGAGGGGTGACAATGGCTGGCTCAAGAAGATCGATGATCCTCCTTCGACTGCACTCGAGTATACCATCACACCAAACGAGATACCCAAGGATGCAGATTTCTCTTTCAAAGTCACGGGCAAGAACACTAAGAGTTCGAGTATTGAGTTCATCTCTGCACCTAATGCTGAGAAATCTTCATCCGACACTGAAGTTCTCTCTATCAAGTTTGGTTTCACGACTGGGTCTGACACCGTGTGCCTGTTCAGCAACGAGTCTTTCAGCACCGGCCCCGATGCCAAAGACGGAAAATGTACCTACAGTGGCCCAGATGATATTTTCCAGACGAGGCTACACGAGCCGAATGGAAACATCGGTGGCGTTATCTCATACGAGTACGAATTGCAACCACTGCCACAGAAAGATCCAACTTCAACTTCTAAGCGTATCTTGCCTAGTGGGGGGTCATTTTCTATCACTGTATCTGGGAAGACGAGGTCGTCGGACAAGGAGTTTACATTGAAACTTGTTGAAGAGCGCCCGGGTCCTGTTTGCGCCATCAAGGCTCAAACATTCTCTAGAAAGAAGTAGGAATTATAAGTTCTGAGCTTGCGATAAATATCAGAAGGTAAAACTCAGTCAACAGGAGGTGCTCTATGTACATGATAAAAGCGTATGAAGACGTTGAAAGTACCAACAGAAATTAGATCGGCCCTGGTAATGGCAGAGTAATACTTCAATTCATATCTTACGAGGGTTGACTGGTTTAATCCTGCCACTGGCCTGACTGCTGGCTATGGCAAGAGCTAATGATAAGTAAATTCCACTAGATAATTATCGTCTAATGTATGTCGTTTGAGCTAAAATAGAAATATGATCCTACTTTAAGACAGTCCTGACTCTTTTCTTTCCTCTTAAAGAGCAGTCTTAAGTATCTGGTAAGAGGCACGGGCTCAGAGTACTCGCCGCATCAGATCCTAGCTTCTCGGATTGCAAGTGCAAATGAACCAGCACCTCCGGGCCCGAGAACGCCGGTAGATACTACAAGATAGACTAGTTCCTGGACCTCGTATGGCGATGTAGACTTGTCGACCTTGAGTCGATCCCGAAGAGAAAGGAACAAGTGGACAGATACCACTGTCGCCAGACACACAACGATCCAATCACACTGGGAAAACAGGTGGAGGTTTTCCAGCAGTGCGGTATACTCTCCCGATCTTCCCTCGGTAATCTTGAGGATCGTGCCCGGGTCAGTGAAACCCCAGGCAGGAACAAAGAGTCTCGTGAGGGACGCATCCTTGTCGTGGGTTCTTAGTGCACCGATCACAGTATAGATGTGCACGGCCGAAGCGACGGTTCCAGCAAGCATCAGGGACGCAACGATCCACCTTTTAGCTTCTCTGGATGATGTTGGTGTGACAGGCCGTTGAGGAAGTATTGATACAAGGCTGACATAGAAGCCAAGAATAAGGACAGGGGTCACTTGAAAGAGGCAATCAACCCATGATGAGTTTCGCTTCCACCGAAGCCCAGCCATGCCGGTGCAAAGATGAGCAGTGGCTGAAGCAGCATCACCATAGCTGTCACTGGCATAGCCACCGCATCATGAAACGGCACACTAGAGTCGCGTAAGCGAGCCTTGCTACGGCAGAGCAGAAACATGTACAGCGGTAGAACAATAGCAGCGCCGTTGAAGTTGCAGAGAGCCATTGCCCACGCTGGGTACCTCAGGAATAAGGAACGCACGCCACGACGGCGAGATTCAATAAGCGCCCATAAGTTTGCGCATGCAACGACGTAATTAATGTCAAAGAACAACAAGCGCGGGCCGGAGCTGAGGGAGTTTGTGAGGACGTCGTAGAATGCAGTGACGAGAGAAAGCTGGGCATCTAACGGTGCAAGGCCTGTGTATGAGGAGCGCAGTGGTCTGCCATCTGGGAAATGGAGTGTCTTTGTTAGTGCATCGAGGCGGCGGAACATGCCGTTGAATGATGCATATCCCCAGAGACCCCATACGCCCAGGGCACTGAGGTAGAGGAGCTGATTTCTCGAAGTCTGAAACATGGTCTGAAGTTGGTGCTGGAGAGGAAGGCTCGGTGTGTCGAACAGGAAGGATGATCAGGTCTAATTAAGTATGTATCACTTTTCTTGTTCAATATTGTGAGATGATAAGTCATTAAGTTGCACTTGGTAGGTATTTCCTTTGACCGATCGGCGCTATTGGGACGGCATCCAACGGCCGCTCCCGCTTTATTGGCTACGGCGCTCCACCCGCGGCGCTCGGGACCGAAGCTCCGGCCTTCCGGTCGGGCCCGTCTTCAACTTACCATCGAAACGGCGTTGGAGGTCTCATACTGACAACAGGCCGGTGTCTTAAAGGATGTTACCCATGAGGAAATCCTCAAACTTCCCAGTCTCCAACAATACTTTTCGTCATGCAGGGATCCTCAGCGTTCAAAGTTATCATTGTTGGTGCTGGTGTCACGGGCCTTACGCTTGCCCATTGCCTAGCCAAAGCTGGCATCGACTTCGTCCTTTTGGACAAAGGTGTGGTGGCGCCGAGTTTTGGAACCACCATCACCCTGCAGCCTCATGGTTGCCGAATCCTACACCAATTAGGTTTTCTGGACGGTGTCCTGGCCAAGTGCGATACCATGGGCGGTGCGCATTGTCGCGATCCCACCAGCAAGAGCTTTGCCTCCAACGACTTCTTTGGTGTCGTACGAAAGTTGTATGTACTATTACACTTGTGCTGGGGCTCAGTCGCTAATTATCCGAAGCGCAGGCTACGATACTAGGACACTCGACCGCCAAGTATTCCTGCGTCAGCTATACGAGCTACTGCCCGATAAGTCTCAAGTCTACGAAAAGGCCCGGGTTGAGCAGATTGTAGAGGAGAACTCGGTAGCTCGTGTCATTCTAGCTGATGGTCGTGAGTTTGTTGGTGATATAGTAGTTGGTTCTGATGGTGTCCATTCAAAGTCCGCGAGATCATGTGGGACAAAGCCAACGCTCTATATCCTGGTATGATAACAGTTGATGAGAAGAGAGGTGAGTGTATATGGCCTTATCACTGTCGCTCTCAGTTGCTTACAGTTCTAAGCTATGGTCACTCAATACAATGCCATTGTCATGGCAAGTTCACCAGTCCCCGGTATTGGCGCTCACGACATGGAAATCACCTCCAATGACAAGTACTCCTTTCTCCTCCTCTGCCAACCAGACTGGATTTCCATCATTGTGCACAGCAAGCTCCCCGAAGACCAGCAGTGTACGTGGCCCACGCGCCGACGTTATACTGAGGCCGATATGCAGGCGCTCGTGAGTAAAATATCTGAGCGTCCTGTCACAGATTCAGTCGTATTTGGGGAATTATGGAAGCGACGTCTAAAAGCACAAATGATATCACTTGAAGAGGGGGTTCTGGAGCATGGACTTTCGGCCGAATCATTCTGGCTGGAGACGCTGTTCACAAGGTCCGCGATCCCATGAACGATACTCTATCAGCGTCTTGACATGGCTAACTTATCTAGGTCACCCCCAACTCGGCCCTTGGGGGCAACACAGCGATGGAAGATGCCGTCGTAATCGCGAATACGCTGCATGCTCTATTGGCGAAGCACCCAAACAAAAAGCCCAGTGACGTAGAGTTACACGATAACATGCGCCAGGAGTACCAAGACACACGTGTAGAACGTGCTCGGGCCATAGTCAAAGCCGGAGGTGCCTTGACGAGGCAGCAAGCTTACGACGGATGGAAAGCATATATCATTCAGCGATGGCTGACACCAATCATCGGACTTGATATATTAGCGCAGAGGATTGCAGGTCTGTGTGTTACAACACCTAAACTAAACTTTGTCGAGTTTGAAGATAGAAGAGGGATCCTAGGTTGGCAAGACACGATTGAGGCTGAGAAGGGGTATGAAATGAAAGGCAAGGTGGCGAAGAAGAAGAAGAAGAAGACAGGAATGTTTTGGAATAATTGGAATGGTGGATTCGAAGCTATTTTCCCGCATATAATTGCGATCTTGGCTGCTATATGGTCGGTTATCTGGCTATTTCCTCTTAGCGTCTCTGGGGATCATGTATTTGGCTTTGGAAGGGACAGGTCGGGTTCTGTTTAACTTAACAGCACGAGTTGGAGAAAGGTTTATTGAGCTGAGAATATTTGTTTCAAATTTGAGGTGATTATCGAGTCAGAGTTGATGCAAGAACCACTCACTACCACTGGTCCTAGTACTACCGACTGATCTGCCATGAACTGGTGGTATCACGAATTTCCATGCACGAGGTTGATTAAAGGCGCTTACAGGGTCTTGTGAGATTTTAATATTCGCAATCCACAAGAAGCACCTGTTCTACCGAATGGACTCTCTTACTCAGCAGCATGTTTAGCGAATAGTCAAACTTTGGGCAAGTAATTGGGGTTCATTAGAGATTTTAAATCATCTCTTAGTGCAACTTATGTTTGTTCTGCTGTGTGACTGTTGTTACAATCTCATAGTCAAGCTACAAGAAATACTAAACATCCACCAATTGATGAAAGTCCTAGACAAACCAATGCAATGGATGTTCAAGCCAATTTCTCCATCTATGGTACTCCGAAAGGTCTCACCACCCTTTAGGCTATCGCAGTTGGTTCGATCTTCTTTCCACCAAGCTTAGCTTTCTAAGTTTGGTTAGCATTACTTAATTGATATATGAATGAAAGGAGACACCTACGACTAGTGGGCAAGCGCACACGAAACTAAGGGCAGCGGCTGCCATGAAAAAAGCCCAGATGCTCTTCATAGCACTTGCGATTTCTGGAATAACCACGGCCTTCTCGTCTTCAGAAAGCGCTTTGAACACGGCGCTGCTGGTGCCCGCAATCAAGTTTCCAATCTCAGCTTCGGATGCGGTTGGCAGAGCATTGCCCACTTTGTCAACGGCGACGTTATGGAACAGGCTGCCACTGATAGCAAGAAAAAGCACCATCCCGAGATCCTGGACTAGAGTCAAGGTCAGCTGGAAACAAACCCAAATGGTCTACCAGGGTATACTTGCAAATTGTCATGGCACCAACTGCATTAGCAATTTCGTTGGTGGGAACCAGTGACTGCATGATAGCGAATCCAGTGACGATATAACATCCCGCTCCGGCTCCGACAAGTATGTTGTAGCCGTACACCTTGCCGTTAGATGTGGTTTCATCAATGGTATCTGGAGGACGTTAGAACAGACTACCAGAATAATGAGCAACTTACACATTAGAGCACTACCGATGAGTGCAAGAGCACTACCTCCAATGTACCAAACAGGAATCAGTCCGTATTTTGGCATCAGAAAGCCATTCAGCATTGAGACGGCGACCATGAACATAATCAAGGGGAGTAAACGAACGCCTGCTTCAAGTGCTCCATCGCCCTATACATGTCAATTACAAATACCTCGAGACGCAGTCAGAGGTCCTACCTTGATGAACTGAAAATACAGCGGGACGAAGTAAGTCAAGGCCTGGATATGGTTAGTCGACGTATTCCTTTCGATACTACGCAACTTACCAAGATGATGCCCGAAGATAAAAAGACTTGGAGTTGCATGTTGATAAGAATCCCCTTCTTGAAGAAGTGCAATGGATACAAGCGGTTTTCTTTGGAGACTAGAGGATGTACTTTAAGCAGGACTATGAAAGCCACCAGAAGAACGCCAGTGACAGTCCAGAGCGCAATGATGGTCCCCGAGTGGAATGAATAGACCACATCGCCGAAGGTCAGCGCAACGGTCAGGCAAGCAGATCCCGCCAGGAAGATGACAGCATTGATCCAATCGACGAGGCGGAGCTTTTCCGCGAGAGTTTTGCTAGGGTTGGGATCGGTACTGGGGAATAGAAGGAAGTACGCCGGGGCAAAAATAGCGCCGATAGGAAGATTGATGTAGAATCCCTACAGTATCTGGTTAGTAAGTGTCGAGTAAGAGGAAGAAGAAAAGATCATACCCATCTCCAGGTCGCGTTGCTTATTGCGAATGCGCCACCAACCTACGGAGAATGATCAGTCAATAGTCAACAGCGAAGTGAGAAGCAGAGCTTACAACAGGGCCAAGAACACTGCCAATGCCCCACACAACAGTGCTTCCAGCAAGGTATGCTGGCTTCTCGTGCTCGTTGGTGAGGACCGAGACATATGTCAAGGTGCCAGAGTACATTCCAGAACCACCGATACCAGCAATGACACGGCCTATGATGAGTGCTTGGATGTTAGGTGCAGCACCGCATACAGCACTCCCGGCCTCGAAAAGGAAGATGTTGAAGATGTAGACCCATTTGATGTTGAAGACGCCGTATACTTTGCCCCAGAGAAGAATAAACATGGTGCCGAGAGCGAAACCCGTACCGATCCATGACATAAGCTCGAGACGGCCAAAGTCGTTGATGATACTAGGCTGGATGTTTGCAACGATGGTATTGTCGATAGCGAAGAGGAGCGTTGTGGACAGCATTGCTGCATAAGCGACGGCCCACTAAACCAGGTCAACCAATGTTAACAAAATAGCTCGAAAGCCCAAGTTTTTTGGAAGCACTCACTCTCCATCCTTGGATGTTACGCTGTCCAGTCTCATTGAGCGAGGCGTCGCTACTAACAGCGAGGTCGCCGGGAGTATGAGGGCTTCGGGGTGCTGCATCTGCAGGCTTCTCGGCACTTTGATCACTCATGGTTGTGTGGGTTCAGGTAGAATCTTGGTAGTATGGATATAGCGAGTTCCGATGTCACTTTGTTGTCTGGTACGAAAGGGGAGCATCTTTGTCAAGTAGAAGGCCTGCGATTATACGAGAGCAGGGACGGACACGGGGCGGATGCGGACATAGTGGGGCCATCACGACCGAGGAAAAAAGACCTACGATTGGTTCATGCGAAACCCGCTCTATGCGCTAGTCCGCTCGACACCGAGGAGGGCCGCCGATTGGTCATATCTGAACATCTCGGCACTGACTGCCACTGATGAGTTCAAAGCTTACTGGAATGTATCTTAAGAACTATTGTAAAGTTAGACGCTGGGACGATGAGTATCAGTCAAGAGAGCTCCCATATGGGAGCTACGCTGCCTAGCACTGTTATGATCATGACGGCAAATTCACAGGAGATGATTGCAATGCAATTATATCGTGTCTAGACTCAGTAACCAGTGCCCAGACTCAATTGGCATGGGTTCCATCGTGTTTCACAGAATATTATCTACGTAGCCATTCTAGCCTTTCCGTTCTCCGCCTTTACTCTCTCTCAATTTCGTGTTGATGACGTCGAAGACTCAGGTACTCGTGTAGAATATCGATGCACACTTTCATCCGAATAATGACCGTCCTGGAAGCTTTGGCGTTCTCGGCGGCTACTTTCTCAACGAGACACTGCAAGAATTCGATCCAGGGTTCTTCGGTATCACACCGGTCGAGGCTACATGGATGGGTAGGTTGCTCTCGTCTTTGCATGTTCCCCCCATGTGTTCGCTAAAAAGAGTTGTAGATCCGCAGCAGCGAAAGCTCCTCGAACTCGTCTACGAAGCCTTTGAGTCAGCCGGCTTGACTCTCGACCAGCTCTCTGGATCTGATACAGCCTGCTTCATGGCCACTTTCACTGCCGACTTCCAGCAGATGTCCTTCAAGGAGCCTTCGTTCCGTCATAGCTTGGCAGCTACCGGTGTCGACCCTGGTCTTCTGAGTAACCGGGTTAGTCACGTCTTCAACCTCCGAGGCCCCAGTATCGTCGTCAACACGGCGTGTTCCTCTTCCGTCTACGCTCTGCACAGCGCATGCAATGCGCTCCGTACCCACGAGTGCTCCGCCGCGGTCGTTGGTGGCAGCAACCTCATCCTCACTGTAGACCAGCACATGAACACAGCCAAATTGGGCGTGTTGTCACCAACATCGACCTGTCACACTTTCAATAGCTACGCCAACGGTTACGGGCGTGCTGAGCGATGCTGTGAGGGATGGTGATCCCATCCGCGGAGTCATACGATCAAGTGCGACTAACAATAATGGAAAGGCAGCAGGTGTAGGAATTACGTATCCCGGCTTTGATGGACAGAGAAACGTCATGAGACACGGCTATCAGCGTAGCGGGCTGGACCCCATGCTCACTGGGTATTTCGAGTGTCACGGAACGGGAACAGCCATAGGCGATCCTCTCGAAGTCCACGCAGTATCTGATATTATGAACAGTACAAGGTCAGATACAGATGAGCCACTGAACATTGGGGCCGTCAAAATGAATATTGGGCATTCTGAAGCGGCCAGTGGGCTGTCTGCAATCATCAAAGCCATCTTGGTGGTGGAGAGAGGCATCATTCCGCCCACTCAAGGTGTCACTGATTTGAACCCCAAGATCGACTGGAAAGGATGGAAAGTTCGTGTGCCTACAGAACCAACTCCCATGCCTAGACACTTGCCGATCATGCGAGTGAGTGTCAACTCCTTCGGGTACGTACAGACCTCAACTCTGCCATAGCCACCACTGACCATCACAGGTACGGTGGTACAAACGCCCACACCATCGTCGAAAGCCCCAAGTCTCTGCTCAGAATGCCCCAGAACTACAAATACTCGATGCACGGGCATAGCACAAAGACCAAGTTGGCACGAGGAGCAGTCAATCGAAGTCGACCATATCTGCTGGGTGTTTTCAGCCCACGACGCTGGAGCTCTGAAGCGCAATGCCATAGCTCATGGTCAGGTTGCTGACAAGTACAGTCTACTCGATTTGTCTTTCACTATGGCCAACCACCGCACGCAATTCCAAAACAAAGGCATGATAATTACGACACCTAGCACCTTGCAGAGCACCTTTACCGACGACATGCCTGACTTCAAAGTGGGCAAGAAGAATGACACATCACGGACCCTCGGCTTCATTTTTACCGGCCAAGGAGCTCAATGGGCAGGTATGGAGGCGCAGCTCATGACGCTCTACCCAACGTTCCTCAAGGCAATTCGTCGTATGGACTTAATACTAGAGGATCTTGAAGATGCCCCCTCCTGGACACTCGAGGAGTGTCTGCTGGAGAACCCAGCTACTTCCCGTGTTGGAGAGGCTGAGTTCTCGCAACCTCTTTGCACTGCTGTTCAGGTCGCTCTGGTACAGCTGCTCAAGGTCTGGGTTATTCACCCATCAGTGACTATCGGCCACTCTTCGGGCGAGATTGCTGCCGCATTCACAGCTGGATACATCTCGGAGGCTGAAGCGATCCTAGCAGCCTACTATCGTGGGCAATCTGTCAAATACATCGACTCAGTAGGTGCCATGATGGCTGTTGGCCTTGGTGCTGAAGGCATTGCACCATACCTTGAAGCTCACCAGCCCAAGGTGGTCATTGCATGCCACAACTCGCCCGGAGGTGTCACTCTGAGTGGCGACGTTGAGGTGCTGAAAGTGTTAGAGGCTGACCTCAAAGCCGAGGGAACCTTTGCCCATATTCTGCATACTAACGGAAAGGCCTATCACTCGCACCACATGCTCGCAGCAGTGGACAGATACGAAGGACTTCTGCGTGACTCTAGGGAAAACGACCTTGCTAGACTCATGTTTGACAAGACTAAGATGGTCTCATCTGTGACAAACTCGTTCCTCAAGGAGGATACCGTACTCGACGAAAGATACTGGAGTGCTAACCTCACCAGCCCCGTGCTCTTCAACCAGGCCATGCAGACTGCTCTGGAGCGTAAGGACATGGAAATCGACACACTGATAGAGATCGGGCCTCACTCTGCTCTATCAGGTCCTATACGGCAAATCAAGGCATACCTGAGCGCTGACAAAGTCCAGTATCTACCAACTCTCATTCGCGGTGCCAGATGCGCCGAACAGGTGCTCAAGCTCGCCGGTGAGCTGTTCCTTCGTGACTATCCCATTGACCTGCAACGCATTACAGCGATTGAGGAACTCTCTCCGTCTGGAAAGATTACTTCGCGGCGAGGTCATCTCATTGTGGATCTACCCCCTTATCAGTGGGACAAAGCCAAGAAGTTCTGGGCTGAGTCTCGTGAGAGCAAGGATCATCGCTCACCACGATTTCCGCGCCATGACATCCTTGGCCAGCTTACTATCGGCGGCTCCTTGAAAGAGCCAACATGGAGGAATGTCTTGCGTCTGAAGGACCTACCCTGGCTCCGGGACCATTCTCTGGGCGGAGAAGCAGTCTTCCCAGCTGCCGGTTATCTCTCGATGGCTATGGAAGCCATCACGCAGCTCAACGAAATGTCAGAAGCTCCGCTAGAGATCGATTCGTATATCTTCAGGGATATCAGTATCCAGCAAGCCCTCGTGACTCCAGACGACGACGATGGTGTCGAGACACTGTTTAACATGAGACCTTCGAGGCTCAGCACAGACGAAACCGTACGATGGTGGGATTTCAACACCTCATCGGTATCTCCTGAAGGGCACGTTAAGAACCATATGACCGGCAGGATCCGTATAGATACGAACAAGCGTCGAGCCCTCGCCAAAGCGGTCCCTAATCTACCTCAGCGCGCCTCGGGAAAGCTCTGGAATCAGGCCTTGAAAGAGGTTGGCTTCAACTACGGTCCTACGTTTCAAGACATGAATAACATCAAGTTTAATGGGATCTCATACTGTGCTGAAGCAACAACAAACCTCAAGACTTCTGTTATGAAAGATGAATCTCGCCACGTTCTTCATCCAGCTATCCTCGACTCCTGCCTTCAGCTCATGATAGTCGCCATCTGGGCCGGCCGAGCTAATGCAATGAAGTTCGGAGCTGTCCCTGTCACAGCCGAAGAGATTGTTGTTTGGAAGCCAACAAAATCTCAGCTACATGGGAGTTCCAATGCAAAGGCCCTCTCCTGGATCGACCCCCGTGGCCAGAGGCTATTCAATGCCCACAATCAGCTACTGGCAGATGATGGCCAGGTTCTGATGGAGATCAATAGTATGCAGTGCACTGCTTACGAGGCTGCCATACCGCAGAGTTTGGAAGAGGTCACACGCCCACAACCTTATAGTCAGATTATCTCGAAGCCAGATTTCTCACTTCTCAGAGGAAGCCACAGCTACCTGTCACTTGCCGACTTTATTGAACTTGCCCAGTTCAAGAAACCGGCATTGAAGGTGTTGGTTTCGGGCCCGGCAACTGCTGCATTTCTCCTGGCAAGACTTCCCAAACTTTGCCTTACAGTAGCCACAGACGCTACTGATACATATGATGTCACTGCTGAGCTGGGAAGTTGCACAACCATATCTGTAGAACCCTTGATGCTAGCGAATGATTTGATGATTCAGTCTCAAGAGAAGCTCAAGCACTCTTTCGACATTGTCGTTGCCCCTAGCACGTCTCTCCATGAGCTTCGAAACATCTCCGAACTTCTCTCAAAAGACGGTTGCGCCGTGCTGGGAGGGGATCTGTCTACTCTGACAGAACAAAGGCTGAGAGACGTGGGATTATCCGGATTTGAATCATTCTTGGGAGAGTCCTTATTCGTCACACGTATGGAAATGGCCAGCAAACCCACAGCATCACCCGTCCAGATACTGTATCACACCGACCCCCCAGGCGAGGCACTCAGCATGGAACTCGAGCTTGAAAAGGCAGGTTTCAAGACGGAGCGCTTGAGGCTAGGCGATACCTGCCCAGACGGAGCCAACGTGATCGTCTTGGTTGATCTTGAGGGCCCTCTCATGGCTATGATATCGGACGACGAATTTTCACACATCCAGAAGATATTGAGTGACGCTGCGAAAGTGTTGTGGGTGTCTTGCAGCGATGGACCGAAAGATGCAACTCGCCCTGAATATGCGATGACAGTAGGACTCTTGCGATCCCTTCGCTCTGAACGAGCTTCTCTTAAGGCAACACTTGTGGACTTTTCTATTGGTGACCTTGCCTCTGCTACATTTGGTACAAGAACATCATGTCTCGCATCGGTATTCTTCACCGGTGAGCAAGAACTAGAGACGGAGTACATTTCCAAAGACGGTCAGTTCCTCATCAACCGACTTGTTCCCTTTAATAGGATCAACGAGGCATACGCGCTCATTGAGAACGAAACCCAGCCTCAGCCTCTTGACCCAGAAGCCGGACTTGACGGTAAGATCGACTCTGTAAAAGTTGTTTTTTCCCACTCTAGCGCCGGTAAGGCCGTATTACAACCTACCGAGGTCGATTTCCAAGACACAGCAATAGGTCTTAGCGATGAAGACAAAGCCGTGATATCGGGCTCCTCTCTCGGCTCTGACTTCAGCCATGAGGCCTCCGGCATAGTGACACGGATTGGGAATGCCGTCACGAGGGTGTCGCCCGGCGACCGAGTGGTGGCCTACAGTGCAGGCATGCTGTCAACTTTCCAGCGCGTCTTGGAGTGCCTTGTGCAAAAGCTCCACGAATCTGAGGATCATGAGGCTACTGCAGGCCTCCCGATGTACTATGGCCCTGCTCTATTTGGTCTCGAGACACTTGCCAAACTCGAGCCCAAAGAGTCTGTTATTATACTTCCCGGCTCAGGAATTCTTGGAGGAGCCGCGATCAGAGTTACACAAGCGCTCATGGGTCGGGTTTACGTCGCAGTCGGAAACGATGTCGAGGCTGACGAGGTGCAAACCCTTTTTGGCCTTTCTAGAGACCAGGTCTTGGTTGACTATACTCCGGAACGCCTCCACAAATACGAAATCGACGTTGTGTTTTCGGGCAGTTCAGTCGAGTCAGCAGTTTCGCAAGAGTCGTGGAGAAATATTCCAGCCTTGTCAAGATTTGTGAACTGTGGCAAGATGCCTGTAGGCTCGTCCTTGGATTCTGCGTCTACATCCCGCGGAGCAAGCTACCTATCAGTCGACTTCGTTGGCATCTTTAAGCGGCCCCAGGTTCTTGGCCGACTCCTTGAGCGTGTAATGGCACTCTACAGGGACGGCTCACTCCCTGTACCACCTTTGACAATTAGCAGTGTTTCGGACATCAACAGTTCACTCGGCCACTCTGCTTCTTTGAACAGCAGCGGAACTATCATCACTCATACTAAAGGTAGCACTGTAGACGTTATCCGTACCCCTCCACGTCTTGAGTTGCGCGCAGATGCCACTTACCTCCTTGTGGGATGTCTCGGTGGCCTGGGGCGTAGCCTCACTACGTGGATGATGAAGCGGGGAGCGCGGAACTTTGCTTTCCTTTCTCGTTCAGGAACAGATTCTGAGCAGGCTGCTCTTTGCGTCCGGGCACTGGAAGCTCGAGGTGCCCAAGTGCAGGTCTTTAGAGGCGATGCGGCTTTCAAGGAAGATGTCGAAAGAGCTGTGACCTCGATACCATCCGATACGCCACTCAAGGGTATTGTGAATGCTGCCATGGTCTTGCGAGTGAGTTGTGATCACTTCACATGTTCATCGATTGAAACTAACACTTATTGCAGGATGGGTTGTTCCAGAGCATGAGCTATGAAAGCTGGACAACATCGATTCAGCCAAAGGTCCTGGGCAGCAGGAACCTTCACGAGGCAACAGCCGATCTGCCTCTGGACTTCTTCCTTATGACCAGCTCTGTGTCTGGAATCCTTGGAACCCCAGCTCAAGGTAACTATGCAGCTGCTAACTCCTACATGGATGCACTTGCTCGCCTGCGGCGCTCTCAAGGCAAACCCGCGTGTGCAATTATTCTCCCTATGGTCCTCGGCGTGGGAGTAGTTGCCGAGAACCTGGACCTCGAGAACTCGCTCACTCGCAAGTGTATGTATGGTATTGATGAAGAGGCTCTACTGGACGCTTTCGAGGTGTCAATCTTGGAGCAGCACCGTCAGCAAGATGAAAGGGCTAGCTTTGATCATCTCGTTGTCGGCCTTGACCCTGCAGAGCTTCACAGAGCAAGCAAACAGGCTGAGGGCGATATTGATGCTTTCTGGGCCGCGGACCAGCGTTTCTCTATACTCCTTGACACTATGAATCGACTAGACGGCACGAATCAAGGTGATGGAGAAGTAGGCTCGATTCTGTCCCGGGTTAAGGCTGCCGAATCACCAGCGCAAGCTGTTTCCATGGTCCGCGACCATTTCGTCTCCAAGCTAGCCAGGGTACTCCTTCTCGACGCGGAGGAGTTTAGTGATGAAAGCTCTGGGCGGTCAATCGCGAGTTACGGCATTGATAGCATGATTGGTGCCGAGCTACGAAATTGGATCTTCAAGGAATTGGGGTTGGATATTGCTTTCCAGCAGCTTCTGAGCCCGTCTTTAACAATTCCCAAGTTCGCCGAGCTCGTTTGTGTTTCTCAGGGTATCTTTTAGGATGCTGAATAGAGGGGGAGATGGCATAGACACAGATGATGAGATAGAAAAAGATGGCATTATTGAGAGCATTGCAAAAACGAGCCATCTTCACGTAAACGGTAAATTGGAGGCGGTATTACTGCTACTTTCAGAAACCTTCTTATTCATCACTAAGTAAGCCCGAGGCAAATTCCCATTCCCTGGACTCGGAAACCCTGAATCAATCATATCGCTGTGGCTTGCGCCAGTCCAATAGAGGAGCTTGGCATCCACAAGCGGCACACTTTGCTAGACTTTTCTTGACTCGTGCGATCGACAAGTAGTGTGACTGTGTGGCATTCTCCCGAGCGATCAGTGGACGACCGGGTTTAAGGGGGTCGCCTCACTGTAACTAATGCTCTGCTTTGACTTTAGCGGTGCCTGAATTTCGCCCGTTAATGCATCAAGGTATCATAGAAAGACGCTTCAATATCGGCACTTGACACGATTCAATACTCCTGGCATCGCTTGCAGTCGCCAGCCAAATCATCATTGTTATCTGCAATCGATAGTTCAAACCAAGAAAGCCATTGTCTTCGATGGTGTCGACGCTTTGACGCTGGTTGCTTGGCGTAATCTGCGCCCGCGGTTATAGTGGGGAATATTCGCTCGAATGCAGCTTGGGCATTCCATGATTGGGGCCGGGTAACTCTATTCCTGCTGACAATGGTGGCGTGGCGTGCGCCATGATGTGCTAGCACCGGATGTTAGGCTCTGATAGCGGTCGCTATAATAAGCGGTCGCTGTATGCCCCTCGCTGGCTGCCCGGAGACCTTTTCCTGTTTTCTTGGGTCTCTGATGCGTGATGTGGCCGTATTTTCTGTATAGTTTTTCTCTCAAGCGACCGATTCCCTTGTAAGGGATATCGCCAGTATGATATCCAGTAGGGCTGTCATGGTACGTATCAATATCTCGATTTATGGCGGTAGAATGCTGATCTTTCAGGGCTTTGAGTGGTCCTTCATGACCCTCGCCTACATAACAGTTGCCTGCCGCATTTATGTTCGCGTAGTCATGAGAAAAGCACGATTGTTCTCTGCTGACTATTGGCTCATTGCTGGCTTGTTGTCCTGCCAAGGTTTGCTGATCTGCGACACTATTACCTACTCCATGGATGCCATGGATAATTTCACGATAGACAATGTCGCTATTCGAAAGGTGAGTAACTAATGCATGTATAATCTTGATATTTATCCATACCAGCTATCGTGCATACTAATCCCATCTCATCACTTAGATCCGATTTGCGACGAATCATTTCTTCGACACAGGCATATACTTTCCAAAATTCAGCATCATCGCCTTCTATTTTAACCTTGTCCCGATTTCGCAACCAAAAATGCGCATTGCGCTCTATTGTCTAGCCGGCCTTACAGCATCTTTCGCGGTCATCACTTTCTTCTGTGACTGGTTCTGGTGCGGGCCTGATCCTTCGGTCAACTGGTCAGTAACAATTTGGAAAGCTCTAGGATGCTGCTGACGGGACATTTAGGGCAAAAGGAGAACAAAAATGCACATCCTTCACATCCATGACACTTATGCGGCTTCTGTGGTCTATGAACTTTATATCTGAGGTGCTGAGTAAGTCTCGACTTCCTTGGCCCACGCTGAGTTGAAACCTCCGATTGCTGACCCTCGGTTAGACGTTGCGTATCCGATCCCATTACTGGCAACACTCAAGATGACTTCAACCCGAAAAAAGATCGGACTAGCTGTCGTTTTCAGCCTGGGCGTCATTACCATCGCCGTCAGCGTGGGTAGATTCATAACCATGGTCTATGTTGACAATGCCATATCTATATGTCAGTCACCTCAATCTTACCTCAATCTCATATCTAACATGCTCTTAGACATTTGGGCAACCGCTGAGATCTGTATCTCTGTCATCGTCGTTGCTCTCACGGCGGTCCGACCTCTTCTTCGGAAGTTAACCAACCTCAAATCTACAACGTTACTCACGAGCGAAGATCAATCAGGTATCCCAGCCGTGCCATCGAATCGGTCCCGGCAACCCGGAACCTTTACTGGAGTATCAGGGATCTACTGGCATGCAACAGGGAAGAGCCAACAAAGGTACTGCGAGGCCGTCGACCCGGAAATTTCAGCTGGCAGCGAGACGGAACTGAACAACATAAATGGGAACACACTCACAGGGCATGTCATGGTCTCGAGGGAAAGTACCATTAACACCATACCTACACAGCCAGAGTATACCATAAAAGACTGAGTCAGCCGTGTGATGGAAACATAGAACTATAGAGATAATAAATATACGAGTTTAGACAACAAGCTATTTCCTGTTTATGTGGCACCATCAGTAACAATAACCGATACAGTTTGTCCTTTTTCAGAAACTCACTCATACTATTCTGGGGACAGTCAGAAGAGTGATAGAATCACCAATATCGTTCCCAAGCCTTCCGCCTAGACTAAGGTAATGACTTGTGCATCGTGGTTGAGAGAAATATTGCAATTTAACTCTTGAGAGAATTCTTTCGTTACAAGGGACCAAGGCAAAACCGTCATGTTGATTGATAGTTAAGGCTTATAACATCTCAACGAAATATATTAAGCTAACATACTGAAAAATACCAATTAAGTGCGGGTTTCAAAAGGCAATATGCACTGTATTTCTTTGAAGTTTAAACTCAACAAACGAGACGAGACCTAGGTATGATAGCTCTGTAAAAGTATCAATTCGACCTAAGTAAAAGATTCTCCAATTCCAGAGCTTCATTAATCATAAGGTAAGCGAGTTAAAGCTATTTTTTTCTTCCCATTCCTGAAGCTTCCTCTCAACCTGTGCAACACTTCGATGCCAGTGGCCGCGAGACTCCTCGATGTGGCCCAGAGCGGCAAACAGTAACCTCGAAGATGCAACAACGCCGTTAATGCTGTCACGACTACCGCCATGCACCAACTCGCGATGGAAAGCCTTCAGAGCCATGGTCAGCGGCCATGCGATAAATATAGCTTGCAGCAAGATGATATCGCTGTCGGCCTTCCACGGTGAGGGGAGGTTCAGGCGAACGGCAGTGGATATCTGGAAAGCAGCTGCCGTGGCACGACGTTGGCTTTCAGCGGTCATCAGCGGTGGCAGGCCCTGCTCTTCGCTGCGAGCAATAGCTGACTCGTGCGAAAAGATCTCGGTTGCGCGCAGATTCAGATACAGGCTGAAGGCGACAGGGTCCTCTCGGATAGATGCAGCATTGAGGTGTCGTTTCAGCATTCCAAAAAGCACGTCTGTCTTCTTCACAAGATCGCAGTAGCCATCCCAGAAGCTATCCGAAGTCCGCTTTTGTCCGTGGTCAAAACAGCGCAGGGCCAGCTCTACCATTAGGACACAGCCTGCATAGGATGAGATTTCGGTGCTGGGCTCCAAGTCTATATCTGAGAGGTAGGGCATCTTGAGCGGGACTAGGTCGGATCTCAGTAACCCTGGTGATGGGAGGTTAATGTAAAATTCCTGGATAGTTTGAGTTTAGCGTCGAAGGGCTCCAAGAAATCTGATCAATGCTATCTCACCTTTATATCGCCGAGCATGCATTGCCACCCGGTACGTGTCTTGACGTAACTGAGCAATATATACAAAGCCCAGAAGGTCCTTCTTCGTTCCTCTAGAAGAACTTGATCAGTCGTTTCAGGCAGGCTCAGGCCGGAGCCGTCATGGTTTTGAGAGTCTTGAAACCCATCGTCTTCATTTCGTTTATCCATGTAGGGTAGTCCAAGCAGCCTGGATTGCATCACAGCACGTCCCAGTGTCATCCAGCTTCTTTCGAGCTTCCCAGCCATAGCCTCATATCTTCCGATAAAGAGTAGAGCCTGCAACAAATTGAGGTCGTTCAACTGGCCATCTCTTTCGCACTTCTCTGCATAGTTCCTTGCCAACACATAGCAAGCAGACTCTTTGTTCTGGGAAGTGGATGAGTGAGCGCATCCAGCGAGTGCAACTGCGTAAATGAGGGCGCTTATGGCAAGACCGCCTCCCATGGATTCTGCCGCAAAGCGATTTTGGTTCAAGAAGGGAAAGGAGAAGTAAATGGATTCAAAGTAGTACTTGTGCAGTGCATTTAGTTCCGCGTGCGAGATTTCCTCCTCGGTGCCGCTGTGAGCCAAAGACCGTGGCGATAGGCGAGTGAGAAGTATGTTATCGAGTGGTTCCAGGGCTGTAAGCGGGTTGCACCAGTCGAAGGCCATGTTGGAGTCAGCTCCTGGATTAAAGAGGTCAATATCTAGCATGGGTGAGCTGTTAGTCGGTAGATCGATAGTCGTGCCCATGTTTCGGTGGCTGTCTAGGTCCATGGGGTTACGGCCGGTTGACGGACCTGCAGATCCGGGGACACTGGAGACACGTGATGATGCTGTAGTCGCGAGATGGTACTGGGTGTTGGTATCTGGTGTGATGGAGCCAAGGGTATCAGGCCAACGTGATGACAAGACGGGCGCAGTAGTGGCCGATGGGGGCTGTAAATGTGAGGTCATGGAACCTGTCCTTGTTCGCGGGGTCTCGAGAGCGAGCTGAGCTTCGGTCTTGGCTAATCGCTCCTGGAGCTCCTGCAGCTGTTCATCGCGAGTACGACGCTGAGAAATCGGGCTGTACCCGCAAGGTTGATTGAGCCGGTCGCATCGTCTTTGCGGGACATAGGCCAAAGCGTCAGCTCCACATTCCGATTACGTAGGTACTGGTACCTTTATTCCAGTGGACAAGATACGTTGATGCAACAAACTGACCGACTAGTCTGGGCTTGCATGGCATGGCACGGTATGGCACGGTGTGGGATGGGATGGATGGATGGAACAAACCTGCATTTTGGTAAAGCCCTATCACACCGGACTTTTCGCTCTCTGCTCGTCGAACCGAGTCGTCAGTTCAGCTGTCGCAAAAGGTACACAGTGCATATCGATGCGGGGATGGGCTCGTCTTGACTTGACTTGCCTGCAAATCTCGCATGCGTGACGAGCCGTAAAGGGAGAACCGCCAGATGAGGATGGCCTGATCATCGCATATGATCTATCCAGCTCGAGGTACGCGGACAAACTAGGGCGATACGCGCATCCAGATCAAACAGGCATAATCATAAGTGTGTGAGAATGCTGAAGATGAGTCTTTTCTTTTGGTACAGACTGGTGAAGGGAAATACAACATAAGCCAGATTGCGATATGCAACAAACAAACAAATAAACAGGGACCAACGTGAAGATGAAAAGAGCAATTTGCGGACCTCAACTCTTATCGATACCTACTGCAGGGGCCGTGCGCGCCGTCTGTCTTGGCTTTACGCTTATAATTCCTCCGTTCACTCAAGCATAACAAAGCTCCGTTGATAAGCGACATGTACGAGTGCAGCTAAAAATAGATTCATGGTATAAAAGCTGAGCTAAGCCGGTTGAATATTCCCTAAACCTTCCGTATCTATGATCAAAATAATTGAAACCAAAAGAATCTGAAGCTGAAATAATGGCATTAGTTGAACGAGAAATATCCATTGACCGTGTACAGCTGACCATTGGCCTCCCACGATCCACTCAGCTGTTTCGAGCCACCCTTGGGGCACTGGTTGATGATGTCCCTAGAAGAATTAGATAGGTCAGAACTAAATATCGGGTCACATACTCTGTAGCGTCCTGTCACAGCACCAATTAGCATAGTCTACCATGTAAAGTTGGAATACGTACCCAGCAGTCCTTGAAACCTTTCTTACCACCAGTGTTCTTGCGCTTGATCTCAACATTCAGGATAGTGTCAACACCAAGACCCTTGACGGTAAAAGATCCGGAGGTGGTGCAAGCTTCTTGGTAAGTACAGCCGGAGTTACTGCACATTCTCTCACGAGCATCCCAGTAAGCTGTGATGAACTTTCCTACGTCCTTGTTACCGTTGCCGAAACAGTCTGCAGCCAGGGCCGAGGTGGCGAAGACAGTGAGGGCGTAGAGGTTGATGAGCTGCATCGTGGAGGAGTAGATGAGAATGTATTGTGTACTTGAGTCTTTGAGAAACCTGAGTTGCTGAAGGGTTATGGCATGCTCAGATGGTCTTATAGTCAAGGAATTTGGAGAGGTCGGGCTGTCGGTAAACGAATTTGATATCTTTTCCGCCAATACGAGCTTTCGCTTCTTGCTCGCGCATATTCGACGGTGCATTTCTTCGGCACCATCCCTTTTGAGAAAGGGGTATTTTCTTTTGTCCCCGTCGACTGCTCTAGAATAGCTTAAGCGATGCCAGCTGGATTTACTCTTTGGCCACTGTTACCGTTCGGTCGGCCGCCTCGTGGATAGTCGCACCCGATTGGCTTCCTTTCACTAATCTCATTCGCTATCAATATAGTTCCACTCTGACAAAGCAGTTATTGTTGCGAATGGAGCCCAATAAAAGGCCATGTAAGCTGTTAGTAATGTTCTGCGTTGTGTTATCTTGCATATGGCCACTGCTGAGCCTCACTCATACTTCAATATTCGTCTGCAATGGTATCCAAACTGACTACGCACATGGACCTTTATTGCTACCTGCACAAATTTGAGATTAACTCTTAGCTTAAGGTTAAATTAGTAAATAATTTTCCACAATATAGTACCATTTCGGCTTATCGTAATCTTCTCGACACTCGATACTGGAACAAGACAAGACTTTTAAGCGGGAAATTGTGAATAGTTACTCTTTGTTGAGCACGCATTGAGAGTAACCTATCGTGTTCCTGGGTGATGTGTCCTAGATGACATATGGCTTATCATCCTTGAAAATCAACCCAGGCTTTCTCTCCGCCAAGTCAAGGATCATCTCGGCGAAATAGCTATTTGCCCAAGCGAACCACGGTCGTGTGAACACAGAGGAGTTGTAGATATTAACACTCTCATGGATCAACCCAAGGCCAGCAGTATTCTCCAAAATCATGTTGAGTCGCTCGGTGATCTCCTCGTCATCGTCCGTTCCGTAGATAGCTGAGACATGTGCCATAGGCCATGGGTTGGTAGCATTCGCGTGCGGTCCACCAATTCCACTGAACTTCTTTCCAACAGCGTAGTAAGGGTTCGCTCGTGAGAAAAGAGCAGACTTGGTCTTCTTGTATGTCGGATCATCGCGCTTGAGGAAGCCTAGATATGGCAGGGATACAAGGCTAGGGACGTTGGCATCATCCATAATGTACTGGCCGCCATATCCATTGGTCTCGTAAGCGAAGATACCATTCGCAGTGAGAGTATGGTTCCAAACAGCTTGTCGAATTGTCTCGGCATGACCACGCAGCGTCGTAGAAAGGCTCTTTTGACCTCCTACCTTATTTAATACGTCGGCAACGTTATCGAGCTCGACTGACATCATGGCGTTGTCGGAAGTGATGTAATTAAAGACTGATAGGTCGTCTGACGGACGATGGCTACACGCAACGAGACCATTGGCTAGCTTGGGCTCGCCGTTTCCGCTGTTGGGCACCGGTGGTGAAAGTGATCCGGCCTGGCCAGTCCAGTTGTAGTAGCTGATGTAAGACCAATCTTCGGCCCATGTGCTCTGAGATTGCTCATCGATGACTCGAAGGATCTGCTTCATAGCAGATTTGACTGTCGGATGTCAGTAAATTAGTGAAAACACAATGAATCCGTTAACTTACAATTGTCGTTGATGAAAGAAGCGTCTTTGGTATTATCATAGTATGATCGTGCGATCTTGAGGAAGCCAGCCAGAGAGTCAAGTTCGAACTGAAAGTACTTAGCAAATGGTATGGTAGCATGCCAGGGCAGTGACATACCTTGCACTCGAATACTGTTTGATTATCGACTGGTCTGTGGACCGATGGTGTTAGTTTGAAAAACATGGGGTCTTGGGCAGAACACACGGATTGACGGTAACAAGTGTAGCATAGTCCTGTTCATCGCGTTAGTATTGCCAGATCAGTTATGATATAACATCTCCTCGGGGTTCATACATTGACTGAGGGGCTCAAACCACTCTCGGGCGGTGGCTGGAAGGAGCCTTGGCACTCTCAATTAGCTCACAGTCTCTTGTGGTCGAACAGAATGGTACATACCGCAATACGGGTACTCGGAGATGTATCTCGCCTCAGTGTTGATGATAGCCTTGACGAGGGCCTGCAGGTTTTTATCTTGGGGCAGAAGCTTGTACAAATGGGCAAATTGGTTCCCCGTATCGCGTAGCCATTGTGCACTTCAGTTCTTTGTTAGCAGTTGTCTTTTTTTTCTTCCCTTTTGGAAGGAATATCTCTGCCTACGTGATATCCTGATCATTTCATCAGTCGGCGTTCTCAAATGTACAAGAAAAGAACTTACACCAGTGACGATGAATGCTAGATTCTTCTTGGCATCAAAATACTTGACCGTCGTGTCGAGAGTTGATGGAAACGCATTCTCAAAAAGACGGGCCAGGTCAGGGTTCTTGACGCGCTTCTTGATGTCGCTGATGACTTTCTAGCATCAAGTCAGCCAATAGAGCGATCTCATTTTAATGTACCTATCCGTAGAATCACCTCCACAGCTGGACTCTTGAAAGTCCTGCATTCTTCACTCGGTCTCATAAACGGCAGCTTCAACTTGCCAGACGAAAGCGGCTTGTGCGGTTTCTGCGAATAGTCGACATAGTCAGGGCACGAGCTCGGTGTGCGACTCTGTGGCTTGTAATCCTTCCAAGTGGCTGCACCAGCGCTCTGAAGTAGAGCTATCGCACCAGTCACAGCGCTGAGGAATTTCATCGTTGCGCTGTTCTTGACCAAATCAAGATGAAAAAGGAGGAAACCTTCATTTAATGAGAGGAAACCAAGGAAGCTTTAAAGTTTGTATTCATCTCCGACGGCCCCGGAAGTTTATGCAGATCTTGTTCGGTATTGGTTTAAAATGCGGGGGAAAGTTGCATTTGACCCTGATTCTATGTAACGTTGAGACGTTGTCGGGCCTTTTGTGAACTATGAATATCGTGACGTAGTTCGCTTGATTCTTGGTTGACTTTGTGTGAAGCTATCGTGATTGGCGCGCTTAATAGAATTGAGCTCCTCTTGGTTATGAATTGAACTGCCGAATGCCCAAGCCAAATATTTACGACGATAGTCGACTTGTCAAGAATCAATAAATTGAGGTAAAGCTTTTCGCTTCTAGCGAGAAATCATCACGATGTTAAAAATTCATGATTTTATGAGCTCCCGGACTTCTCGCCGATGTATGTGGATGCTTCGGCAGTCACTTATACCGAGTTCGGCGAAGTTGAGGGGTTCGGCGACAACTTTGGACCCGCGGACATCATGCGACGACTTCTTCCTCGGCATTTCCCACGATAGCTTCAAAAGTCCTAAATTACCAATATCTTGCTTGATATCTCAGCACAATTTGTTTTAATGCCTTAACTTGATCACACCGACCAGAGGATATTCATCATGGCTGACTTCACTCAATATGGACATGCAACAGCAGAATGGCTAGCCGTCACGGATAGCAGGCCGCCTATTCCAGGCCATCTTGACCTGAAGGAGATGCAGCGCCTCACAAACATGTACCGAGAACAACTGGCTCAGAGCGAGATGGAGAAACTCAAAGACTACCCTATTCACATGAAAGATTACACCGTTACTTCAAGAGATGGCTTTCCTCTAGAGGTTCGAACCTACAGACCAGCTTCCGCCGAAGAGGGGTCTCGTCTTCCTGTCTACATCCATCTCCATGGTGGCGGTTATGTCTTTGGAAACATTCCATCTGAAGATGCTATCTGCACTCGCATCGCAGTCATGACCAATGTCACAGTCGTCAACCTCAACTATCGTCATGCCCCGGACTATGCTTATCCCACAGCATGGGAAGATGTCGTCGACGCATTTCACTGGGTTCATGATCACATTGACGAACTTCTCGGAGTTCCTAGCCAAGTTGTTGTCGGTGGAATCTCAGCTGGAGCCCAACTAGCAGCCTCCTTGACGCTTCGTCAGAATATCGCTCCTGATGCTCTTTCACGACCGAAGCTTGCTGGTCAGGTGTTGATGATTCCTGCTCTTGTTCATCCTGATTGCTACGGACCTATCATGGAGCAGATGAGGGAACCTTCTTTGTCTTCATATGTTCAGAATGCGGATGCTCCGATGATCAACAAGGCAGCGCTCGATAAGTTTACTGGGCTATTGAAGATTCAAAATCCGGACCCGAAGGACGTACGCTTCAATATTGGACTTGCGACTGTTGAGCAACTCAAGAACATGCCGCCTTCGACGCTGGGTATTTGTGGCTTGGATCCCTTGAGAGACGAAGCTCTCTTCTATGGACAGAAGCTTATTGAGGCAGGGTAAGTCGTGAAACAAGCGACCCCATTATCAATTCTGACTGAATTTACAGGACATCCACGAACGTACATGTTTTCAATGGTCTACCTCACGGCTTCCGCCGCTTCGGAGACCAATTGACTGAGAGCAAGAGGTGGGACAAGGTCATGGAGGATGGAATCAAGTGGGCGCTCTCGAAGCCCGAGCCTTCTGGAAAGTTTGAGATCAAGCTAGAGTGAATATGCAGAATACGTGCGCGAATAACATATTATATTGTATATACATAGAATTTGACGATTTTGTCTATCTGTATGAAGTATGCGTTTTCGTTTTGGGACTGTACTAGCAAGGTATTAACTAAGTCCGATATCCCGTCCTTCTTCTCGCCTCTATTTAATGAGCACTATCATCTCTTGTCCATATTCTATTGAAAGGTTCGGCCATGCTCCGTGACAGCGTTCTGGTTATCCACCATGATATAATCGAAACCAACAATCATCCTCATAGAGGAATGATCAATGAAGTTGTTCTCATCAGGCGTAATCACATCTCTGTAGAATGGATCAGATCCCATAGCCTGGAACGTCTCCATAGTTGGAACCCAGAATTCCGCAGCTCCATCGAACTCAAGCACTGGAGCTGCACCGGGGACGCGAAGAAGGTCTCGAAGTTCAGGAGTAGAGTGGTACTGCCAAAGGGGTTAGATTGTTTAAGTAGTTTAAGCTTTGAGAAGCTCACCTGCGAGTATTTGTAAACCCCAAACCTCAAGTGAAAGTCTCCAGCAGTCTTGGTATGGTTGTTGGCCCAGTACGCGTTGAACTGCTCAGGCGTGATGCCTTCCTTTCGGTTGTAGAAGAGTTTGATGTGATATACTCGTTCGAGATTCTTGGTACATGCCGGTTTGTAAGTGAAGGGGCAGCATTCGGCGGATGAGGCTGGTTCAAGAGCAGAAGCTGTGCGAGTTTGGGGGATGGTCGATGCAGCTGCTGTCAGAGGGAGGAGAGACAACAAGAAATTAGAGACTTTCATCTTGAATATCGAGAATATCAAGTAAAGTAGTTCTATGAGGACTGAAAGTGCGCAGAGGAAAGAGCTCAAGATGTCTTCCTATCAAGGCATTATATATCTCTCCTCGCAGTCTTGGCAATCCCAATGACGCGGCCTCAACATCGTCAATCTTGGCTACATCCCTGACTTGCCTTCTTCTTTCGGAAGACCTTTTTTTCCAAATACCACAGAATTTTCAAGTTCTTCACAATCATCAGCACCAAAGATCATCATCTCGCGAGTTGTCGCGCAGCGAAAAGCGAGACAGCGAGAGCGAATAGGAAGACGCGGCGTAAGCAGACATACCAAACTGGGCATGATCCGCAACGGACTCGTGCATAATATGACCTGTGAGATAAGATTATTAACATTCGGGAGCCGAGTTTCTTCGGGCAGATTTTTTCGTATTTGAAATGATATGGAGTGCGTGTTAAGATACGGTGGCCTTAGCGGGAGATGATGCATAAGAGGAGACGTAATAGACGGCATCGAGATTGTGGCAAGATTTGTTTGTCGCACAAGATCTGGAATATGCTGTTACAAAGGAATAAAGTGTGGCGGGCATGGGCTCGTGTTTAATGCTGTCGAGAGTGGCCGCCCAATATGATGACGTTAGACGGGAGAAACGACATACATCCTGTGCAATGTCATTGGCACAAAATGACTCGATTGACCAGATCTCTTATTTCGTCTGACATCCCCAATCCTTATACAGTTTACCACTATCCGCCTCAAATCACAACAAATCTCAAAAGGGTATCCGAGCAATCATAATCATATCCCCATCACATACCGCTACTGTATCACCACCGACGTAATAGCTTCGTAGATACATCAAACTCATCGAGTTCAACTGAAATGACAGTTAGACTGCAGTAAATCCAGGAACTCTTCGTCTCGATTCCTTACTTTCAAAATTGTCCCCAGCATGACCCGAGTTGGTGACTACGTGCGGTGCAACATCTGCCATAGTCTCATCTGTCCCTTCAAGATCCTGCTCCAACCCGACATGGTCTCTGATCTTCAGAAATATGACAGGTGATGCGATAATCAACGAGGCAGCTAAAAGCACCCAGTTGCTGATGAATTGTGCCTCAAATGATACTTTTCTTGCGTCTAGATTATTGGAGATGGCTGCGCCGGCTGATTGAATGCCCTTATAGAAGCCGATGTAGTTTGCGCAGCGACGGCCTGAGTTTGAGAGAGCGCCCATGAACCTTGACCATTTAGTTTCCATAAGCCAAGTCAGGACGATGGACTTACCAATAGACAGTAGCTTGCCAAGCTGCATCATAAAAGCCGTAGAAGATGTAAAGGAACATGGGCCCAATGTACCCGTCGTCCCTCCAATCCTTGTCAAAGCCCTCGGCCTCCGACATCTCCCGTGTATATGTTTTCTGGTGGACATAACCTCCTCCCCAGACAACAAAGGTCATGGCAAAGAGAACAATCAGTGCAATCTTGGCGCGCACAGATCGACGAATATATTCCAAGTCCAAAAGGTACCCCCACATCGCCGCGGCTGCAATCTGCGCCAGCCAGTACAGCAGGCTATTCAGTGCCTTGGTCCTCGTTGAGAAGTATGCACCGTTGACGACATTTTGCTGATATACATAGAACCAGTTGGATGAGAAGAACATGGGAAATAAGAAGATAACAAATGGTTCGTAGCGAATGGTCTCGTACAAGCCGTAGAATTCGCTTTGCCATGTTGGGTTCTTCATCAGAATCACATATGATCCGTCTTTTCTGATGATATCATTTGCGTTGCAGAGAAGAAGGGCCAATGCGGCTCCGAAGAACATCAAAACGATGAAGCCGATGTATGTACCGTCACTAACATCTTCATTGTTTTCAGTGTTGATGTTGCCACCCAAGGGAATCTGCAGGGTTAGCTTCGGTTGGAGATGACATGGCCACTTCATAAGAGAGCGAATAGGTCAAGGGAAATGAGACCGCGAAAGAACTCACAAGACTTCCGATGACAGCTCCCATGTTGAAGATTCCCCAGAACCAAGCAAAGTAATGACCCTTCTGGTGTTCATGGGGGTACGAGATCATGATAGTTCCTTGCGCGGTCCAAAGCATGGCTGCGCATACACCAAGTAGCACGCCTGCGACGATGTTGAAAGCTCTGACATCATTTTCGTAGTGCGTATAGAGCAGAATGCTAATGGTGTAGATGCCATAGCCAATGCCGCCAAAGGCTAGTGTCAGCTTGACCCCAAGCCTGTTGACAAACGTGCCTCCAAAGAAGCCGACAACAGCAAAGGTGCTGTATAGGGCGGTATTCTGCGATAGTTGCTTAGTAGATGATATTGCAAGTCAGTGGTGGCTACTCACCATGTCATTCACAAGCTTGGTGTCCTTCAGTCCTCCTCCACCCATCCCATTGAGCGCATTAAACATGCCAGGACACATAAAACATACAAAAGCAACCATACCCAACTGAATCTTCGGTGATGCATACCAAGGCAGTGTGAGCCCGAAGATACGATACTGGCGGTACTTGTAGCCTCGTGGAACATCAACAACACCAGTTGAGTAGTTGTATAACGCATCACGCTCTCGGTACGCAACAGCCTCCGGATTGTTCACTGGGGCAGATTGCCCTGCAGCGGGAGTGTTGAGAGACATGGTAATCGCTGTAGAGTAACTGAGATATACGGGGAGCTAGAAAAGGGAAGATCCGGGGCATTTATGAACTCGTAAGCTTCATGGCGAATAGCTGACGTGGCGGAGCACGACGGGAGCTGGCGGTACAGCTCATCGGCAGCTCGTGTTACTTCATACCGAAAGTCCTTGGCGAAGTGATGAGGCTTGCAGGATGGCTTGTCAGCTAAGGTAGGCTCTGCGGCTGAGCGAATATTCATAGTTCGGAAAATCAATTATAAAAAGAGAATTCTCTGATTTGTGCTGTGCAGATGCCAGACATGGTAGTATTTTTAGAAGCTTTCAACCCTCCTCAGGTCTAAACTTAATCTGAGGCCAAGAGGACACCAACATAGCCCCCAAGGAAGGCACGGAAGACACACAAACTGCGGGACAAGGGCTTCGGATAATGAGCTGATGCGGCTGAACGATTGGATCATGGATATGGCTGACTGCATAATGATAGCCAACCAAAGAGGATTCTGATGAAAGAGGCTTCTTGCAGCGAATAAAATGTTTCAGTGGTGTTACACCACTTTCTCACGCGAGACATTTCAGCGAGGTCGCATGGCCCCCAACTTCGCAAGGGAGACTTGATGAAATACCGGTAGGGCTGGCTACACCGGCTTGCGGGGTCGATGGCAGTGCCGTGAGACTGGCTGCCAATCCGTAAGAGTCCAAGTTAGGGATCATATCATTGCTTTCAATACCATCTGAGTGTGAAAGAGCTTTCTTCAACTATGTGAACACAGCTGTTATACAATGCGTTTCTTAGGCATTATGAAACCATAGCATGAGTATGGTTATGGTCACGTGACGCGAGTGGCATCTCCGCAGATTGGAGGCGCATGGGAAATATCTACCTAGCCACCAACATTCGTTATCAAGAGTGATAGGTCGTTTGACAAGAAGCGCCTGCCCTTAAACTAGACCCTCACCCAGGTGCTTCATCAGACACGATAATGTTACCGCTTGGGCTGGGCGTGTCTTTCCGAGATGAATGGATTGTTTCTAGAATCAGGCCCAACCTTGATAGGCGAGGCGAGGCAAGGTGCGCGGTGCAAGCATTAGCTTCAGATCTCTCAACTCAAAATAACAAGTACTAAAAAGGGACTCCAGGCGAATTGAAAACTTGTCATCCGAATGTCAGATAAATCTCATGAGCACCCACGAACTCGATGAAAGTCTAGCCCTCTGCAACTATCTCAACAAAACGATGAGCGCCGAATCGGCCGCCCGAGCCATCACTGCCGGTTTCTCGCACCAACGCCCAGGAGATGTGAGGCGCCGTAATGAACTTTGGGTGCTTCTTGCCTTAACTCTCCTACACTTCGATGACGACTGCGACATGATAGTTGATCTCCTCGTCGCGATTCAATCTCTGCCATCAAGGAATAGTACGCCCTGGTGGGTGACGGATCCACAGCCCAGCGATTCCTTGTGTGAGCTGCCTTCATTTCACAATATGTGGCAATCCTGCTACGAAGCGCTTAGGTGTGATTGTCATGAGCGTAACGGTGAAGGTTTCTCATCAGATAAGAAATACTACAGAAGAGCAGGGATAGTGGAAGCAAGGATGTATCTCCGCGGGATTCCAGGAATAACGGACTTTTGGGCGTACAACACGATCAACCTTGTTTGTGTACAGAACGAAGACCTCGAGTTCGTTATCCATGAGATTCACGGTTGGTTGCAGACTGCAGGATCCAAACTGGCGGAAACACTAGATTCGAATCAGATCAAGTATTTCGAGAGAGGAGTGAGAGGTCGTCGTGATAAGAGATACGATATTTCGGCCACCATGTTCGAGCATTGGCAGCATTGGAAGAAGTCTTTTTTGGAGGTCAGTTTTGATGAGAACTTTTTGTCTTCCGAGGGAAGAAGGTTGGCAAGAGAGTGTCACGATATCATGAAGGCGCAAAACGTCAAGTTGCCATTGGTTGTATAGCCGGTTAGTATATACAATCAAACGGAATATGAAGTTAGAAGCACTCCTCGTAGGCACAGTGAAAGCAGGCGAATCGAACTGGTCAAACAATCAATATCAACATTCGTCAAAACACTAGAAATTGAGCCTATCCGATGGTATTGATGGGCAGCAATGTCTAATAATAGCATCTCACTATTGAGCCAGAGGGGTAAGAAAGGTATTCATGCTTGACATATATGGTCAACAATTAAATAATGTACATCGGTCTAGCTACCCTCATGCATCAGAGGTTGGGCACCTCAGCAACGCAAGAGTTCTCGAGACAAGTGCACCCAAAGACCTCGCAGCTGTATCCATCAATGTCGGTCTTCTCGCCACAATCCTCAGTAACATCGCAGTAGTGCGCACCCTCGGGAACAGGGACAGCAACGGCACGTCGACGAGCAGGAGGTTGAGTAGTGGCAACTTCCTCGGGTTGGGTGGTTGTAGCAGGCTCCTCAACCGGGGCAGTGGTTGTGTTCTCCTCGGCGGCAGCAGTAGTAGTGGCCTCAGCAGCTGTGGTTGTTTCCTCGTCGGCAGCTGCGGTGGTTGTAGGCTCGGCAGTGGTGGTGCCGGTGAGTTGCTCGCAGTTGCGGTTGATGCAGCCGCAGCGGACGGCATCGCAGAGCTGAACGAAGGCATTGCAGTCTTCGTTGGTGACGCAAGGGAAGAGGTCGGCGGGGACGAAAGCAGAGGTTGTCGCCAGCTCAGAAGTGGCTGTGTCGGTAGCGGTGAAGGTGATGAAGGTGGTCACGTCGGTAGTGATATCGATACCAGAGGTGGTGAGGGCAGTAGTAGTAATAGCCAAGGATGTCTCAGCGGTGGTGGTGTCAGAGACAACCGCAACGGTCGTGGTCTCAGATCCGGTCTCGGCAGTAGTAGTCTCAGACCCAGACTCAACGCTCGTGGTCGTCTCAGCACCAGTCTCAACACTGGTGGTGGTCTCCGAGGTCTCAACACTGGTGGTCGTGGTACCAACAATAGTCTGCGTGGCTGAAGTCTCAGATGCAGTCTTGGCCGTAGTGCTACCAGACGAAACCACCGCGCTGGTCTGCGAGCTAGGACGGCAAAGACCAGCGTTAACACCGGAGATAGAAAGAGCGGCAACAAGGCCGGCAGCGAAGTTGGGGAACATCATTGTAGCGAACGTGGTGATATCGAAGATATCTTGTTAAAAGAGTGACTGGTCTAAAAGATGACTGAAGAAGAAACAGAAATCGTCACAAAAATAGAGCGCGTTTGGGTTTATAACCATTGCGCATCGCAATAATAAAGGATCGGCAGCTATGATGGATATTTCCAAGCGCATGAAGCTAGGAGGAGACTATTGATTTTTGGCTCGTTTCTTTTGCGGGCCAGCCCCAACGCCGCCCTCCGTTAGGCGCCGTTTCCCCTGAGTTTACCTTGGATGAGAAATTAAGTGGCGTTCACAAGCTCAGCTAAGGTTGAAAAATGCCCAATAGCCTCATAAAAATAGTTATCGGATAGAGACTTCCGCTATCCCGCCGTTTCTTGACGTCAAAGATGTCCTTAATGAAGTTATTTGGTGAAGCTTGGGAGCTACGGTCCGTTATGTTCCGGAAATGCGATAAGATTCTCGCACTTGGCGACGCGCTGAGGTTGGGGTTTTCTTTTTTCTTATCGCGAAAATGAAGAGGCCTTACTGAATTTGGCTAGTCCAGGCCGATAAGGCGTTTTCTTACCTGAAATATCCTGCCAACGCAGGGGACAACCAACAACAAAACATAACTGTAGCAACACAGCATGGAACTCCAAGTGGCACCAGCGATTGCAGCATCGCTGGGGTGAAACTAGATTTTCAAGAACTTGGACGGTAAGAGAGAAACATTGTGTAAAGTTTAACCCAAAGTAGGCGGGTTTTGCCACTGCCTCATGTTTTGAATTTTTGGAAGGTAACGTTAAGATGGCACGATAATCTGCACAGAGCTTTTGTTCTTAATTACCAATTTTTATTTTTATTTTTTTGACTTGGTAATTAATCGTCGTAGAGCAGTTTTATTTGTATATTAACTGCTATGGCCGTCTATAGATTCAGTTTGCAAGGTATTGGATAGACGTAGATGTCAAGACAAATTCGATGCTGTAGGGTATGACAAGCTCGTTGGCGATCAGCGTCCCAATTGTCTCCTGACGCTAGTGCAGGGGCACTGAAGCTTAGCGCATATCCCCACTAAAACTTAAGATGGCAATGATCCAAGACCTCCACGGGTCACCATTGACGATACAAATGTCGAGATATCATGTTGGTATCTTTCGAAGTATTGTAGAATACACAATAAGAAAATGACATTATCTATAATGTATAGCATAGATCTTATAAAATTCAAAACCCGGTCATTGAAGTTCCCAAAACAAATAACAGGGCATAATATCATTAGGTATGTTTGTTTCTTTGTTGAACTGCGTGATGTTGAACGAGACAAAACATCAGGAGAATAAATCACCCAACTCCACAACTTCTTTAACATCTGCTTCCCTCTTTATCCTTCTCATTATACGCTTCTGCTCCTTCAACTTCTCGTCCTCTGGCGTCTCTGTGTCGATCTGGTGGATCTGGATATATCGTTGAGCAGAGATGGTCTCGCCAGTACGCAGCATCATCCCATCCACACAGCTAATGAAGCAATCAAGCTCCTCTTGATTCCGAAAAGTGGCGTATCCAACATCATCAGAAAGAATACCAGTGCGCACCGGGTTGAAGTCGATGAATTTCCGCGCCATCTTGAGACTCGTGGAGATCTTGATCGGGAGCTCCCCGTCGCTTCTGACGGTTGCAATGAAGCATTTGTCTGGGTCATAAGAACGCCTGATCCTACCCGGACCTGCTATTCTGAAACACGCATATTCGAAAAGCAGCGTTTCATGGTTCCTCTCGTCGAGGAGAGCTTGTGCTAGAGCAAGTGTTGTCACGACATCGTCGCCAGCATTGTCAGCGTTCCCTCCGCTGCGGATTCTTCTCCCGGGTGCGACATCTTTCCGCCAGTAGCCAAAGCCCCGTATTAAATATTCCAAGCTTGGAAATTGTGAAGGCGGTGAGGAGGTTATATCTATCACGATGTCGCTAAGATCTACCCACGCTGAAAAGAAGCGTATGGCAGCTGGGAAGTTTGCCCATAGGTAAGTCCACTCCGCTCCCATTCCGAACCCGACCAGTACCAGATTTTTGTCCCGAGGTAAGTTCGATAGGAACTCCACGACGGGAGCCTCCAAATCCTCAATATCGACCGTCTTTTGCTCGCCAAAGCGATGGGAGCGACGAACAGGCATGCCTCTGAAACCACCGACACGAAGAACGTCATCTCCAAGCTTCTTACTTGTGTCGATGTTCAAAGTGAGACCTTCAATATTGTTATCCTCGAAGAAATGAAAAAGGCGTCGTTTTGGCCTTATCATTCCAGGTTCCTGTGGTGGGCAGGGAGGATGTCTAGACTTTAGTGTCCTGGTGAACGCCAGTCCGACTTGGTGGAGAACACGGTCACTTCCACTCGTGATTGCAACATGCTCCGTGTCGAGGGTGAGAAAACATGAGCTTTCGAGAACTTTGCGAAACCCGTTGAGTGTTGTGATTCTGTTCTTAAAGAGATCTCGCGTCACGGGATCGCGCTCGAATTGCTGATAACGCACCATGCTGGCCAAATATTTAAGAGGAAGGAAAATGAACTGTGGGAATCTGGGACGGCGCCTGTTATGTAATTTTATTTATTAAACTTTATGCTTATGAAGTACATGAGAACAGTCAAATCAAGAATATATCTATAAGCTTGAGCAGAGAGTTGCGATGGCTTTGGAGAGATGAGCATTGGTACGCGCGTAGTGACAAGTCCAGAATTAAGGGACTTTTGCGGAAGAAGTGTTCGAACTCATGAACGGCAAAAATCGAAGAGCAGCCTAGTGGGTGAAGATTTTTAGGTGCAGAGTGAGAGAAGGTTTATAGGTTCTAGGACGGATACCACTAGACCACTCTTCGATAGAGGTAATAGAGTGGTTTTGGTATATAAGGGGTCACCTTTGTGAGATTAATCGGCGTGAACAGGAGAAGGCTGAGAAAGTGCAAAGGACACATGGACTCAGAGAGAATTAAAGTTGTCGCTATTCAGCCTCAACTAAGCAGGAACCAATAGCAAAGCGCGGAATGTAAGCCAGAATTGGCGAGATCCTCCTCAAATCCACAAATCTCACGCCCTTGCGCCTTGCAAACGACATAGTGGGGACCATCCGCTGTAAGCTCAGCCTTATATAAGTCGCTAATCACCAAATACACTTGCATCCTACCAAACTCAAACCATCAAGTTCTCTCTCTGTTCTCATTTAAACTCTCAGCCAAAAGTCTCAACCACTCACATCCCCAACTCCGAAACCATGTCTCAAACAACCTCCGTCCCCGAAATCCTCTCCTCATTCACAGAAAAATGGTCGCCGCGCCTCATCGCATCAGTCAACGACCATCACGTCAAAGTCGCCAAGATCGACGGTTCATTTATCTGGCACGCTCATCCCGACTCTGAAGAGCTCTTTTATTTACTCTCGGGAAAATTGACGATGGAGATCCAAGACGAAGAGCCTGTCGTTATGAAGGAGGGGGATATGTATGTCGTCCCAAAGGGAGTCACGCATAAGCCTGTGGCGGAGAATGCAGTGATTATGATGGTGGAGAAGGAGGGGACTGTTAATACGGGAGATCGAACGGATTCGGACAGGACAAAGCAAGCTAAGGATGTGAGGGGGGATACATGAGAAAACTTGAGCCCTGGTGCTGACCGAGAATCCATATCAGACAAGAGGCGATAGAAATTCATTGCATAATGATCAGAATTAAAGTTACACCCACTTCAATCTTCCCTCCCGTTCAGGCAACGCATCTGTGCTATGTCCCGGGCAGAGCAAGGTTTTCTTCTTAGCATCGTGTATGCCCCGAAAATCGGGAATCTTTTTAAACATCAAGTTGTGACCCTCACATAGCTTGAAAGAGTATTGATACATCTTCTCTGATGTCAGGTGCCTCACCATATTTTGCATGCGTAGCCAGCAAGTATCGCAGAGGAGGGCTTCTCTGATGGAAGCGAAGTGCCCACTGTCCATCGCATCGTCGACAAAAGCTTCCTGATAATTAGCCAAAGCTGCAGCAACGTCCCAGTTGTTTTGCCACACTGCTTCTCGGAAACAATCCTCATGGGCATGCACTATATGCTCAGGAGCGGGCAGCGAATATCCACGGAATAAGGTCTCTGCAATATAAGTCGCCATGTAGGATTTCCATAGAGTAGGCATAACGTAAACGCGAAATATCGTTGTTATGGTTTCTCCATGGAGTTTGACCGGGGCGCAAGATGAAGCATATTGCTCGACTTCCTCCTTATTCGGAGGTAGTTCACCCAGGAACCCATCCTCCAAGAGGCTCAGAAAGCGGATGGTGTATTCTGCGGGAGTTGAGATAAAACGTGAGCTATGATAACCTGGGACATTCAGCGCAAAGATCGGCGTCGGCACATCCATAAATCTGGCGACAGGGTCTGATAGGGCTCTAAACCTCGCTGGGGAGCCCTGGGCAAGAAGCATATGTATGTCGAGAAGACCGCAACTTGCCACGAGCCATTGTATCAGAACATCAATCAAAAGCATCCCGTGGGTATTTCTGGCTTCAGTAATCGCATCTGCCCAACCGGGACACAAATTCTTGAGTTCACTGATGGTGAGTGTATCGACTTTAGCCTTCATCCTTTCCACCATGATAGCAAAAGCCTGTAAATGCGGCTCCGATATTTGTCGATAACCTGCTTCTAGCACATGGCATATATCGCGCCTGGACTCAAGGGGAGATGAATCTGCGCAATCACAGGAAGATCGTATCATATGTCTTCTCAAGGCTGGGAAGTATGGAATTCCACGGACGATTGCTCTTCTGAGCTCTTCCACGAGCCATCGATGGTCCAGGCCCGAAGGTGCCAAGCTCGCACAGTCATTTCCACAGGCCATGTAATTTTTGTTTGCTGTGAGAATGCAAACAAGCTTATTAAGCTCATCTGAAAACGCATATAATTCTATTGCCAATTGAAAGGATCGACATGCGAGCGCCCCGTAGTGGTTCAACTCTGCGTAGATAAAGGCAAGGAGTAGGTGGGATAATTCTGGCACGTCAAATGAAGCTGTCTTGATGCCATGTATCTTACTACTCAGTTGGGCACGCAGAATATCGCTAAAGCATTTTGATCTCGAGTCGCCATGATTTGGAAACCCCTTCAAGGCCTCGTTCTTCCATTCCGTACTATGCCAAGGCTCGCCTTGCGAGTGCTGAGCGGGCTTCTGGACCAATTGACCGAAAAGCCTCCAGACCTCCGTCTCCTTTTTATTGATGTATTTGGTATGCTTGAACCAGTTCGTCGAAGCATATTCGAGAAAGGGATAGTCTGCGGTCCCTTGGGCCTTACTGGTAACTGGCATGAGAGAACTCAGGGAAAAGTCAGTCCGTGTTGATGTCTTATTTGGGTTTGAGGTCTTGACAAATTGGCGAGCGAGGCGACCAACGCGTGTTCCAACACCACTCTGAATGGCGGACTGTATCGTCTGCTCGGCTATTCCACTTGGGTCGATCTTCATGGCGGATGGGGTTTGCGGTTCCCTTTTCCTCTCTGCGAGCGTCGTTTGGAAGTTGTCGAGATTGACATAGGTAATGCAAACCTCGCCAGCAAGCTTATCGCACTGGTCGGGGTCAATGTGGAGGGCTCCATGTTCACCTGAATCTGAGGCCAAAAGGAACTCTTGAATGGAATGATGGCTGAACCGAACTGTGTTGTCTGTTTCCTCCACATAAATCAAGTTCTCACACCAAGCAGGTAATCGTTCTATTCCGCTGATAAGATCCTCCTGTCCCAGGGTGTGTTGGCCAGGCTTGATAGATAGTGCTTCGCGGAGTTGTGACAAGGTCAAGGGTTGTGATGTTGCGTTTGTCCACATGAAGGCTTTCTTGGCGATTCCCTGATTGCGCTTTTGTATAATGCGACTAAGCGCACGGTCAAAAGTCGCGGGAAGGTCACCCGGGATATTTTGAAGTGCTTGCCGAATTTCATTGTCAGTCTTACCAGAGCATATATCCTCAATAGCAAAAAAGGCCCATAAGAACCTAAGAGCAAAGTAACGTCGTTAGCTCTGTCAGACTTGAGTGGGCTGGAAGCTTCTCACATTCCCTGCTCCTTGGAAGCAATTGTTGTCAGAATCTCTTTCAATAGCCTGGGGTCACTAACAACCAGTTCGCCAGTTGACAATTTGTCAATAATGATGTCGTCAACATATGAATCGATGTCGACGCTAGTACTTTCTAGACCTGTAACCAATCGTTGCGACTCGGGGAAAATGCTTCTGATTGCGTTGGTACATGTCTCTCGAGAGGCGAAGACAACGCTTATGTTGCGCGCTGTATCATTCCTCGAAATAATGCCTTGGAAGAACTTTAGCAGCTTGGACTGTTGATCAGTGCTACACTCATCCAAGCCATCAATAACTATAAACCATTTTTTGATAGCTTTGGCCGCAGACAAATAGAGATCTGAAAGCAGGTTGAAGGAGAACAGAGCCAACTCAGCTCGAGAGAGGTGTTCGTCAAGCTCAGAAACGACCCTTGGGTCTAGACTGTCCATGTCGATGGCTGATACTAACTGTTGAATGCAGGAGCGTATGACTGTTTCCGCGTTGAGGCTAAGCGGATCATCAAAACGGACAAAGAAGAACGACAAGAATTGATGAGGTGGTCGTATCTGCGACAGCTTCTCAACGATGGAGGACCTGGGATCGATAATGGTAAATTTTGTGGGTTTCGGTACCTGGAGGGTAACTACTCACGATAAGACTGTTTTACCAGATCCAACTTGAGACAGTAGTCAGCTCCAGTCTTTCGCTCTTGTGAGTAGCAGATGACTCACTTTTTCCGGTGATATGAAGAACGGGAGACCCATTGATTTTGACCCATTGTTGGAATTCCGGAGTGTCAAAGACCCATTTGGCCGTGCCTACGTGGCGCTTGTTTCGTGTGCTGTTGAAAGCCGAAGTGAAGTTGAATGACGATAAGTCCTCAAGAAGGCGACGACGTTTATGTTCTGCGACTGCGAGTTAGTTTGGCTCTCGGGAAAGATCATTCATGCCCAACCTAATGCCTCTCGTCTTCGCTGCGCTTGAAAGATTTCTACTTCGGCTGCCCAAGCTCTGAAGCGTTTTCGATGGTCGGTAGCCTCTTTTCGCTCTGTCGTCTGTAGTTGCTGTTCCTCGCGGTCACACTGAGCCTTGACCAATTGAATATCGCACTGTACATCCTCTGCTTTCGCTCTGATGTCTTCCACGTAGCTTCGAAGTTCAGACTGAAAGGACTGCGTAATTGCCTTGAGAATCTGATTCTTTACTATGCGATAAATTAGCGCCCAGCCCCTTCGGTCAACTACTTCGCCATACTCACAAGGCCGTCGGACAGCCAAGACGATTTGCTGGCAACAGGTAACGACTGCCGTATGAAACTGGCAGACTGAACTTTTGAGACGCGGGGATTCCTTGAAGATTACTTGATACTCGGCGAAGCGGGTGCATAGTGAACCGAAGCCGTGGAGAAGCTCAACAAACGATTGGAAGTAGGACGCGAAGTTGGCAAGAAACTATGACGATAATATTGTCTGTCAGTCAGCGGTACGTAGACGTCGCATCCTTCCTACCATAAATGTAAGTTTGATTGAGCCCCAGATGAGCGCGGTGACATCAGGATTCGATTGAATGTAAGTGTCGACGATGGGCGTGAACTGCTCAATCGTCTGCAAGAATGAGGCTAGTCTCGAGGCGACACTCTTCCCTCGCCTGTTTTTGTCGAGAAGATCCAGCTCCGCCGTGAAAGTGATAATGCTTTGCGAGTCGTGCGACGTCGTTTCAGCTGCTGCAGCTTTTTGCGGTCTTCATCGGTCAAAATGGCTTGGAACCCCGCGATAGTTCTCTCAAGCTCCCTGACAGGTGCGGCTGAAACATCGTATCCAGCGCGAGGTCGAGAAGCGGCAACGATTTGTGAGTCCGCGGGTCGGGAAAGTTCCATGGCTTCAATGCCGCGTGCGAAGCATCCAATTTTCTGTTGATGCAAGGAGAGGATTGAGCAAGTAGGAGGTCTTCCCTCACAGCCTGATCGGAAAGAGGCCTCACGTGCAGTCTGCGGCAGCTACCATCATCGCGCTTGCATCCGGGGTATGATTGGGCACTTCAGCGGGAAGGCGTTATTTCAAGACTCAGCCACCACCAGTTTTGTGCCTCAGCTGAAGCCACTGAATTGCGGCTTGACTCAACGGCTCGTCTTTTCCTCCGAGAAAAAAGAAAGGAATGTTTTTGCTATGTTTATATTGTACCTGCTGTGTAGGCTACTGCATGTATTACACAGGAAGTAAATTTTGTAACATGAAAGAACAAGAATCTTTCTCACTGGTCCATGCCCTGATCAGCATTGCGGCGTCGATGGAGACAAACTTGTCAAAACCATTGTTTTCCAAGTAAGGCCAAAGTCTATATAGCATTTAAAGCGGACTCTACAAGAATGAGACACAGAATCTGCGCCGCGAATTCCCTCTACCATCCATGTTTATCATCCAGTGGTGAGTCGACCATTTCGTGAATCAACGAACCACCTAAAAACTCATCGTCCATATCCCCCGCGTAGGCTTGTTGAGCTTCGAGTCGTGCCCGGACATTACGCAACTCTGGCTTGCGCTCAAGACATTTATAAAAGGCATCAGCGGCATCTGAATGCTGTCCATTGCAACTGTCATACTGCAGCTAGTGTCAGAATACATACAGTTTGTTCAAGACAAGAAAAGACGTACCAACACGCCGAGGTTATACCAAGGCTCCCAGATATGAGCATTTAGCTCTACAGCTTTGGTCAGGGCGTCGAGGCAATCTCTACTTTGACCGATATTGAAGTATAGAATCCCAAGTGTGATCCAGAACGATGGACAGCGGCTCTCGAGATATACCGCGGTTTGTAGACATTGGTAGGCCCTTTCGTAGTCTTCTGCTTTCATACACGCTCGACTTAGCAGGTACCAGTTCTCGGGGATCGAGCTATCTAAAAGGTCTTAGAACGTCGGGCTGTAAGAAGTATATCGGGTCTTATCACCTGATACAACGGCAACTTCTAGATGATTTCTTGCAATATCAATTTGATCGACAGATACAGTTTCCCCTATTGAAAGAAGCGTTTCAAGGCCGACATATGCGTTTGCCATGGCGTGATTAGGGTCTTCGCCCAGTCGCCGATAGGCTTCTTCGATATCTTGTATAGGCTCGGCAGGTTGCAAGAGCTTAAACCTGAGAAAAGTTCCTATTTGCTCATCCATAGCTATGGGAGGTAGCTGGGGCCCGAAACCTTCATTGGCATTGGTTCGACTTGTGAATCGCTTAACGGGGTGGTGCGAGTAGGGAGCCTCATTGTATAGGCCGATTAATGGCGTCGTTGTGAAAGCTGTCCTTGAAGACCGGGAACAAATATTGCTGTCCAGTTCTCTGATCAGTCGAATGCCTATAATTGCGAATTTCAGAGATTATGTCGCTCACCAAACTTGACGGTCTTCGAACTCGAGGACTTCATCCTGAAGCATCCCGGCACACTTTGGGTTCAGGCATCTCTTGGAAGAGTGGGAACCCTTGAGTATTACCGCCTGTTCGATATGAAAGCCTGGCTTTATCATGGCTTCCCACGTCTCTTGGTCGACTCCCTTGCCAGTCTTCGCTTGCGTCACCGCGAAGAGATTCTGTGTGATGTAGTTCGCGCCGGGTCTTTTGTTTGCATACACAACGAACAAGAGCATTTCTCTAAAGGACTTTGACTATCAATCACTGCTTCTCAGTTGTTGAGACCAGTTTAACTTACTTTCCAGGTCCTACATGCCTGTAGTGGCAGGGCCCAGCTCTCTCCATGGACATCGTCTAGCCGGACAATGTCGAGTGTGAGATGAAGTGGTATGGCTTCAATGGCGCGCATCATAAGTTTCATTTGCCCACCTATATTAAGTAGCATGCGCCTGGATTCTTGTTAGTATAGGTTGGCTTCGTATTCTTGTCAGTGGGACCCCACGTGTTACGGCTTATCGCTTGCAGCATTTCTTTCGAGCAGTTTGCAAGACTACGAGTCAGTTAGTCTAGAAGCAAAACTCTGTAAGAGGGATATGTACAAGATGAAAAGTTCCTTTATGTCTTGCATAAGATGAAACAAGTTTTGAACTTGCCGGGAAATGAAGAAGGCCTGACGACGGACAACAGTCGTGCATTGTTCAGATTTCAGCGTCATATGACGCATGTTTTGTTCAATAGAGTTCAAGCTTTGGTTGATCTCATCTGCCTGCTTCGAATGAATTTCCGCCTGCACACTGGCCTGTAAAGCCAAAGCGTCGATTGTACTTTGGGTTCTGGATGTAATATTCAGGATATTGGTAGCTTGTCCCGCTATGGCATTTGTATGCTTTTCGATCGCCAACGTCTGATGAGTCTCGCTAATCTTCATTTGTAGTACAAGTCGCTGCAGTCGAGTCCTGTCTTTACGTCAGTCATTTGGAAGATTGCCCGAGACTCTTTGGGAAGCTAACTGTGACTGAACACTCAGGAGTGTGTTGATGGCGGCCATCTGGGACAGAAGAATCTTTCTCAGTTCCTCGATATCGCTTCGATCAATCATAGACCAGTGAAGTCTTGTGCCAATACTGCCAAGGCTTCTAGTTGTTCTAAAGTGACCCAGACTGCTTTCTTTGCTTCTCATTTTGTCAGCCATGGACTGCAAAGGTTGCGCACAATAGATTACGATAGCTCTGATCTGCTCCAAAGTTTCGCGCTCCGCATCACCCTCCGGCTCCAGGGACAAAACACGCTCCAAGGTACCCCGCAGTAGATCTAGTTCGGCACGGAGTTGTTGGAATTGCATAGGTGCGTCCTTGTAATTTCGCAACTCGATGGCAATGCGCTCGAAGAGGCCTAGCACGGCGATAACGTCGCCGACACCATATCCAAACGACATCTTTGTCACTAGCAGTTTGCGAATGAAATTAATAGATGGACTTATCCACGACGAGAGGTAATCAGACAGACATTATATGTAGCACGGCTGGTTACATCCTCGTTAGTTGAAACTTGCGTAACAAGAGCCATTGCATCAACGGAATGCAGGCGGCCATCGACGGAAAGGGACTTGGTATTGTCGCGTGCTTAGAATGGAGTCATGACAGAGTCTTGGATGGAGAGAGGTGCTCTATTTCACAGTCAGGAAAGAAATAATTTAAGATGCTGATATCCTCCGTTCGATGTAATATTTAGTTGTTGATTATATATCTGTAACGTTTATCCTGGCTCGCGCTAAGAATCTTAGAGTCGTAGGCGCTAGCAGATCTATTTAAAGCTTTAACACGGGTTTCTAGTCAGATGAGTCAAGCGGCGTGGCTGAGCAGCCATGACCAACACGCTATTAAAAAGAGAGGAACCACCCGTAAGCAGAATGGACCTCGCACAATTGAAAAAAACTCATCTCAGCAATACAAGCTATCGAAAACTGGCCATGGAGGGATTTGAAGGTATCTCCGACGAGCTTAAGGCTCTATTGTCGCAACATTTTCAAGTGGTCGCCACTCACTCTCAACGTCAAGACCAATGGTACAAACGCTCTTATCAGTCCTTCACGGCAGAACATGGCAACAACTGTGAACCCCTCATTATCGTGCCACGCGAGTCCCGGGAAGAATGGGTTCCCCACGTCCGCCGTTTCGCCAAAACATTGGCCGCTAAAGTGGTAGCTGCGGGCGAAGCTCAGGCTTCTCGGCCGAGAGATATTGCCTCAGACTCAAAGCTTTTCTCAGACATGGTTCTCGACGCGATTCATACCGTACCGCTCAGTCGAGCTGTAATGGGGAGAGAACAGCTGCGACCAGTTGCGATGCAGGTCACGCGATGGACATCAACGAACTCATATGTATTCAGCGGCACTGAACGGATCACGGGCATCAAGGGACTCATCGCAATCGGAGAAGTGGATGTACTGTTACGATTGGCAACGCTGCCGCAAACAAACCCACCTAAAGAACGTGAGATAGATCCATCGCGGTGGAGACATCTGAACAGAGACTGGCAGGATGTCATCGATGCTATCCTTTCCATTCTGTGGTTTCTCGGAGCCATGGAATCCTTTCGTGAAGACTTGGTCTCCGAAGATGGTTATAAGTACTGGGTCCCTATAGCATTCCACAGCTCTCTTTCGCGCTTTCAGTCGTACATAGAAGCCCATGACGGCAAATTACCAAGCACGAATGAGGCAATCCAGAAAGAGATATCTCAATGCATCAAAGCCTTAGTTGCGATACAAGTATTCTCTTCCAAGGCTGCTTTCGACCCCATACAGTGGGAAGACCGCATCATGGATAGTTTCTTGTACATTCTTGGATTTGAGGCCTGGAATCGAAGCAGAGAGGGGGCTGGCTATCTGAACTGCGATCTGAATGTCACCAAGACTGCCAAGTCGCTTCGCAGTATCAGTCGTGGGGATGGTGATAACAATGTTGTGGAGGAGATGGCTGATGTCAAAAAAGGGTCAGGTACAAAGCCAAGAGACCCCCTCAAGTTGAGAGAACCAAAGAAGGAGATGGCTCCTGAGGTGGATGAGGATGAGGAACAAGAAATGGAGAAGTTGGCCGTCCTAGAGACTAATGAAAAGGACTATGGACGGAAGAGAAGTATGAAGTACTTCACGAAGCATAAAGACAGGTCCATAGGATAATGCAGTCAAAAAACACTCTACGATGTTCCATATTACATCATTGGCAACTCTCAACAAACTATTGATCTTTTACTCTCTGGTGCACCCACTGCTGTGGTGAATACTGGCCTCAACCTCCTCCAGCCAGACCTGGATCTATCGCAAGTCGTTATCTACCAGTCTACAGGAAACCTAACTATCGGAAATAAAAGTGCTCTCCTTTAACTCGGAGTCTTAAACAAGTTCACTAGAGAATTGGTCTTTCATGATGATCTAAAAGGCAGGATCGATCAAATCTCTGTTCGGGTAAGGGATATCGGTCTACTTCTAAAGAGGTCAAACTCGCTGGATCAGCAAGCATTGGATCGGAGAACCAGGCTTTGAAACTCAGCATTAGCTGTGCACTTAGTCAGGACAGCTCTGGAATGCTTTTCGCCCCAGAGAAGATCGAGAATATTGATCAGATTAGTGAGCACCTTGCTGGTGACTATAACGAAATGCGATCTTTGGGTATACTGTTGACCTCAAAGGCACAGGACAACAGAAGCAAGGCATCACCATAATGCCTAGCTCCCAAGTCGGATTGACAATCCGGGAAGCATCACGAGCTAATGGCTTTTACTACCTCTCACCCGTACTCCTCGCAGTTAACCTACAAGATTGTAAAGAGTATCTGTCATTCAGGGTTGGGAATATCGAAAGCAAGATCAAAATCATCGACCTACGACCACCGAAGAAGAATCGAGCTGTACGCCTAGAGAAATTCTTTCCCATTCCTATAGACGCTAGGTCGATTAGACTTTCGGACTCTCTAATCCCTAGTGTGAAAGGCAACAAGAAGTCCCCTAGATGTGTCATTCTTGGCTGAGCCCCTTGGTTCCTCAAAAGACTACGAGTTCCAATTACTATCAGGATCCAACACATGTTGGTATTACCAATTGCGCAGCCCAAAGATTTAGGCCGGAAACCACACGAGTTGTGTACGTACAGGCACAACGGATCATCGAACCTTGAAAAAGCCAGTCCAAAGCCCCGAAGATGTAAAGACACCCTGTGGGTCCAACGCCTTCTGCACCTCGATCAATCTCCTATGGTTTTCCTCACCGTAGCTCGCGAAAACGTCTTGTCCCTGGTTCGCATAATTAATGTAGATGAATGGATGGAAAGCGCCGAGACTCTTGGCAGCTTTTTGAAAGTCTGCAGTAAAGTCATTTGCCAATGCATACGCTGCATTATCCATTACGCTGTCGGTCCAGCTCAAGGAGAATAGGTTGACTAATTTATCGTCAGCTCATTTTCACATCATTACAAGGTGATGGCCTAGCGTATGCCAAGGTTGGGTGGTAATGGCTTACTGATAAGATGTCCCTCGACGTCAAGGCCGAGAGCGTTGCCGCCTCTTGCCTTGGACGTTGCCATTGTCGCGGCAGGTATAGAATATGTGATGAGCTGTGGATTCAAACTAGTCAAGCCTCTTCCCTCCACAAGACTCTTGACGATATCAAGGCCCTTCTTGCCCAAATCTATAGATGGATAGTGCGTCATGGTGCTGAACACATTTCTGTTGTTTTGTCTTTAGTCGCCCGAAACAACAGAACAATGGAGCTTTCTTACCTTGTTGTCCCTAATCTTTGTTGCGAACTCGTGCTATTGGCAATACTGTTGATGCCCCCGGTGAGGTTTCCCAATGCCGGGATGCTGTTCAGGCTATCAAATACTTGGGGGTACAGCATCGGCTCCCCGTATCTTTGGGTGGTTGAGATACTCCAGCCACTTTGTGCAGTGTACGTATACCGGTACTCCAGACCTACCGCGGTGTCTTCAGAGTCCTGAACTGCAAAGACTCTCTCTGCCTCTTCAAGTACTCGACCCGTCTGGTCATCGCTAAAGGTACGCGAACCGGTATACACAGGACTCTGGGGAAACACGGTGATGTTGAACGATGTTACGATTCCGTAGTTGTTACCGCCGCCTCGAAGAGCATAGTATAAATCGGGATGCGAGTCTTGGGATGCCGTCAAAATCGTGGCATTTGGTAGGACAACCTTCCTGGGGGTCAGCGCTTCCATATCATGACAAGCAAAGCAACAGAGTCTCTCACCTCGTACTCAAGGACATGATCCAGTGCCCATCCATATTTTCCAGCGAGAACTGAGGAACCTCCACCAAGAGTGAAACCCCCAATGCCAACTTGCCCAACTCTTCCACCAATGTATGCCAAACCATACGGATCAAGAGCAGCAAAGACCTCGCGGCTGAGGGACCCGCCGCCCACGCGAGCTGTTGTTGCGTCATCTGAGACTATGGTACTGTTGATCAAGCCAAGGTCGATGGTAACACCACCGACGGAGACTGAGTCGTCCGGAAATCGCGAGTGGCCGCCGCATTTGACTGCGAATTTGCACCAGTTGTGCACAAGGACCTGCAAGACTCTGGAGACCTCGGTGGCAGATGCAGGCTGGACACGACAGGTATAGGCGGTCTCTAATTGTTTCTGGTCCCAGATTGTGAAGTCGGGATCATCGTCGTGATAATGGAATCTGCCTGGGAATTCGGAGGCCAAAGTCGCACACTACTCCTGTTAGTTGGAAGATCTGTAGACCGCTATGATGCAATGCGTACGGCTTTTTCGCAGTTTGTTCCATCTCGCTGGAGAGGCAATCTGCTATTCTTAGCCCTCGTGTCGACGGCATTCGTCGATGCGAACAATTGGCCGACTAGGTATAGAATTGCAAACTTCATTTTACTTCTGCTGTCAGTGATAAGCTTCTGAGAACCACATTCCACAATACAATATTCTAATTCATGTTTTATATGTATCACGTCTTCATACAGTCAATGGTCAACCTTTGCCGCGCGTTCAGGATCGCCTGCCAAGAGTCCTTACTGAGGAGATTGTCACCGTCGTGGACTATTCCAAGAGTGATTACGACGCTGAGCCTTTGCCGAAACTTTAGACTAGTGCGTCAAGGCACTTTTAGCGTTGGAACTAATGCAAGCTGGTGACAGGTGCATGGATCTTCATTATGGATTACTACTTACAGTTAATCGCTTTATCGGCCTGATCTCAGCCTAGTCCTTCTGTCATCCTTCTGCATATAATCGCACACTTACTTCGACTTTGACGCAACCTTACCCAGTACTACTCCATATCCCTCAGCCATTCCGATCAATTATGTCTGAATCCACCAGCCTTGATTACCAGCTCCTCCTGCAATCCGGTGTCATCGGCGATAAGGATAATTGGTCCGGTGTAGCCGATTCGGTAAAACGGAAAAAGATTCAAAATCGCATCAATCAGCGGTCCCACCGTAAGCTCGTCGCCATCTACAAGCGGTCCTGTGATGTATCCAGCTGCGTTAACATTTGCCTCGTAGGTGCTCGTCAACGGCAGAAGCCGTCGCCTTCCGCTCTCGACCCCTCGACAGCCGTGTCCACGCCCGCCCACCTCAATGCAACCTCAGTCCCGGCCTTGATCAGCGCTGTCCTGAATCACGAAATAGACCTCAAGATGCTCATAGACAAAGTCAGCATACTTCAGTTGCATTCGTGGGACAATCAGGCCATAATTCGTGTATTCGAGACGATTGTGAGCCACGACAGAAGAACTGGGATGGTCAGGTTCAATATGCTCTCCAGCCTATCCCAGTTCAATTTTTCTCGTGCGTTGATGCTGAATGCAGATGTTTTTGGCCTTTCTGCTGATCACATGCACGATGATGCCTGCTCACTATTCGTCGTTGCTGGGCCTTGGCCCCATAGCATAAATCTCAACACGGAGACTTTGCCTGATGGTCTTCGGCCGACCCGTCTTCAATATCGCACGGAGCACCATCCTTGGATAGATCTACTCCCCGTAGCTCAGCTCCGCAACAACATACTTGAGCGAAGCGTTGACTCGTATGACGAGGAGGGTCTATGTCGTGCCTTTACGGGGCGTGGTCACGGTCAAGGCCCTGGGGTGATCGTCTGGCGCGAACCGTGGGACCCTAGCGGATGGGAAGTTACGGCAGAGTTTGCTAGATCATGGGGCTGGGTCATTTCAGGCTGCTTCGACCTCTTCCGGTCTACCAATATGTGGCGCTCTCAAAGAGGCGAGCGTCCTCTGTTTAGGTCACAATGATGGCAAACCTTCGTAAGCCCACAGATAGGTTTTGGATTCGACTGCGTTCTTCTTGTATTGCAATGCCTAAAATTAAGTAAATTCAACTCAGATCTTGAAAAACCGTCAAGATAACCAAAGTGAGACGTAATTATCAATGGGCCGCTATGTATCTAATGACCCACCAAGTGTTGCATATTGGCAGCGAACCTCTCCCCAATCGGCTTAGTACCGTTTACAATCTTGCGCACTGCCTTTTCCTCTTCTTCTGTCAAGACGACGGCCCGAGATGCCCAGTTTTCTTCCAAACGCGAAACTTTCGTTGTTCCTGGGATGCTGATAAGCCCCTGCGCTGCTACCCATGCCAGTGCAATCTGCGCAACTGTGCAGCCCTTCTGTGTAGCTAGCTTCTTCATCTTATTCACAATTGCCTTATTATGATAAAAGTTCTCGCCTTGGAACTTTGGGACTGTTGTTACAAACGTTAGCCTCCTGTCTGGTGATGCTTCAGCTCGCTTGTAAATAAGGTAACCTACCGGTGCGGCGGAAATCATTGGGGGCGAAGTCGTCGGGAGACTTATAATCAAACTCGTCTACAAGCCAGCCGTGCCCTAAAGGACTGAATGCTACAAAGGCTATCCCTAACTCCTTAGCTGTCTCGATAAGACCGTTTGTTTCGTGTATCGTTTCGAAGGCAGAGTACTCGGCCTGGACGGCATCAATCTTGGCGACTTGAATGTATTAGTACTACTAGACTTTGCTGGAACTGCACCATGTCTACGCACCTGAATGAGCTTTGCGTAAGGTCGCCGCAGAACACTCGGATAGGCCAATGTACTTTGTCTTTCCAGCACGGCGCAGTTCATCGAGAGCACCAATGGACTCCTCGAGTGGCGTATCTCGATATTGTTAGCGCTGATGGAAATAAGCATAGATACAGTGTTTCAACGTACTGGGGTCAATTCTGTGCAGATAGTACAGATCGGGAGTGAAACCAAGCCTCTCGATTGTCCTTTCAATGTATTCCTTGATATGAGCTGCCGAGTTGGTCACGGTTCGCTGAGGCGAGAACACGTCAAATCCGCATTTCGAGGCGACTACACCGCAACTTCTCGTCAGCAACCACGCTTAATACAGTACTGGGACACTATTATGCTCACCAAAGAGTTTTTCGCGAACGTTGTACTTCTTGATGAAGTCACCAAGCAACTTTTCATTTGCGCCGTTCTTGTAAGCGACCTGCGGCCCATAGCCATCAGCAACAATACCTTCACCAGCCGTCATTCAGTAATTTACATACAGCAGTATCCCAGAACGTACAGCCAAGCTCCACCGCTTTCATAAGGACTGGCTCAGCCTGTTCGAGGTCAAGATCGCTGCCCATGGCTGAATTCAAACCCATAGCCCCGAAGCCAGGCACTGGGATTTGCTTGTCGCCAAATGGCAGTGTGTTGGCCATCTTGAGTTGTGTGCGGTTGGAGATACTCCGTTCTCTGCGGGGGAATGATAAATTTCAAGTAGGAAATGAACAAGGAGAATCCTGCCTACCACAACAGCCTTGGTTTTATACCTGTCCAGATCAGCGGCATGGTGTATGTGGCTTCACGCTCGTACCAAAGTAAATCGTTAGCGCGTATCGGTTTCATGGGTTCCACTTCCCATGGATAGGGGCCGAACAAATCATCGAGCCTGCAGGCAGACAGGAAGAAAAGACCCCCCCTAGCCGGTTACAATAGTAGGCTTGAGCCTCTTTTCCAGATCCTACCAAGCCTGATGCGATGGTCAGCCGCGTGCATTAGCGCAGAGAGCGGGGTCTTGAACGGGTGAGATATGGCAACATGTAACATCGTTCCTCGCGGCAAGTAGATGCATGAATCGAGTCGTCATATATCTGCTCCATTTTTAGGCCGTCCAGGCTGCTGTAGCAATCGTAAGCGAGTCGTACATTCCAGTTCGATGCCGTCTTGACGTGGCTGTGACGTGTTTGGTGGTAACTGCATATTCCTTGGTAGAATAACGGCATATCTAGCGATACGTCTGCGGTAGTCTGATCTAGATTAAGCTTGGCGCCTGAAGTTTCGTGTCTGGGCTGTTTGTCTGCGTATTCGAGCTGGCTCCCGAAATTCGGAAGCACATCTTCATCATAGTTCCTAAGCCCTTCTGAACATAGCGTCCCTAAATCGATGCCACTCACGGTCTTCACCACCTTCATGCGCTTGTCTGTCTGTGTTACGAAAGTAATATGGCCTCCTGAAGCATAAATGTTGGAACACTAATGCGTTCGGGTTCCGCAATTTCCAGCTTGTAAAGAAACATAAAGTCTCTGCGGTCCGCAGAGATATCGCTCCGCACACAACTTGCTGTCTTGGAGCCTATTGGCGAGTTTAAAGACTGCTCAGTTTGGACAACCAGTCAGGGTAAGATGATTGACGATTTCGTCAAAGGTAGCACTTCACAGTCCATTGAAGATGCAAATACGAATTGAGTTGGATCACATTGTGCGGGGCGGATACCCTAGATTAGACTCAGGCAGCTAATAAGACTCCATTCACGTAGAAGATGCAAATACGGCATTTGGTATAGGTTCAAGCTTTGCATGTGTGTCACTATTTGCCAGTAGCCAAGAGATCTACTGGATAACCGCCGATAATTCCATCGATGCTCTACGCTGGAATCCAGAAACCTCATCCCAACAAACGGCCGATCAGCAATTCCTGTGGGTCAAGATTGGGGAATTTCCATATACAAGTGAGTTGATCCGAAAGGTCGTATGATGAAGGCAAGACATACCGCTGAATCCCCTGAATGGACGGAGTCTACCAATTTGGTCTATGGAGAGCTGGGCCCTGGAGTGAAGACACCGAGTAAGCTCAGCAGTGCCGCGGTTAACGACAACATCACCGATCTGTTCTGGCTTACTCAAGCGGGCTGCATCTCAGGGGAGTATTTTGGGGATGTTGAATTGCGGGGGAATATCTCTGGACTCCGGGCCGAAGACACTGATGGCTTGAGCGCTTCACCGACCTTTTCCCTTACAGCTCTAGCCAGCCCATCTATTAGTATAAGACTTCGATGGATCATAAAGGAAAGGTCAGTGCAGATGACGGTCTGCTTCGGAAGCAGATTATGGATCACTGAAATGGCACGTCAGTACTGTTGCTAGGCCAGGTAGTGCTAATGTAGAATCGGATATCGCTGCTGTGTTGCTTGAAGCTCTGGTGGGTCAGAGAAATGGGTGAGCTAAAGCATGCCAGGACAACGTCAACAAAAGACCCAAACCCGTCTTGGACTTACCAGGTGCTCCTTCCAGCTGGCACCGTAACGAGGAAAGGCAGAAAGGTGATTGCAGTCGCAGCTATGTCCGGAAAAGAAATGCGAGTTTGGTTTATTAACAATCATGAGGTGGCAACAACAGACTCTAGAAGCTTGAGGTGATATAGGCGTTTCGATATAGAATTTCCGTCTCCTTTCAGATATATGGTAATTCCGTTCTAATGATTTCATGGCTTATGAACTGCAATAATCTCGACTGATCTATCGCCAATCTCCCTCTGCAATCCACTGCTTCTGAAACGCCCTGAAGTGCTTCTGCTTCCCCATCATTGCAATACCCTCGATCTCCTCAGCTGTCAGTTTAAAACTCCACACATTCCTCATATAACTTCTCAACCTCTCCTCGCTCGAGCTCGTTGTAATAACAACAATATTTTGGTCAATACACCAGCGCAACGCAATATCCCCTTCAGTGACGCCATGCTTCTTGGCCAGGTTCTCATAAAGAGCGTCTACGGGACCTGGCCTTGCGCGTATGATAGCTGTTAATGGCGCATATGCCGATAGGGCTATGTTGTTCTTGCGATGGTACTCTATGAGATTACCATGCTGAAGATAGGGATGGTATTCGATTTGGTTGATTGCGGGTGGGATTTTGGCAGTGGCGAGGATGGCCTCAAGATGCTCTTGTATGAAGTTAGACACGCCGATGGATTTAGTCTTTCCAGACTCTTTTATGAGTTCCAGAGTAGCCCAAGCTTCCTGTAAATCTTCAGGCTTCTCCGCGAAGAACGGTGCGTGGATGAGATACAAGTCCACATAATCGAGCCCCAGTTTCTTCAACGAGGTATCAAAAGCGTTCTGTACGTCTTGCTTCTTCCAACCGCTGAGCTTGGTGACAACATAGAGCTTTTCCCGCGGAACGCCCGATGCTCTGATAGCTGCACCGAGCTCTTGCTCGTTCCCGTACGCTAGAAACATATAAGAAGAGGTACGAATGAACAGACTATTGGAAAAACGTACATGAAGCACCGTCGAGGTGATAGAAGCCACTCTTTATTGCATTCAACGTATAGTTGAATGCGTTCTCGTCGTAATCGGTTCTTCCTCCCTTCTTGAAGTTTGCAGTTCCTAGACCGTACGCTATCTATTTCACGTTAACTCCAGGTCGAACACATATAGCGAGACATAACGGACCATTGGCATTTCGTTTCCATCGTTAAGCTTAATGGTGGGTAGAGACGAAGCAGTATTGGTGGAATTCATAGCGTAGCAGTCAAAGCTTGGTTGATGCTGGACAGTTTCTCGGTGTTTGGGAGGTGGTCTGATATCAAAGGTTATATAATACGGTGTATATACCCTCTGTCGATCAATTGTCTTCGCCCGTTCGTCCGTTCAACTACCGATGTCACCATCCTGCGCCTCACCGCAAGAAGAGACCTCGGTTCGACTGACGGTCAACCTCTAGGATTGACATATCACAATCTGTAGGACCGAAAGGCCGAGAAGGATTGTGTACGCGTCTAGGCGATGACTTGGATACGACGCATGCTGCATGTCACGTCATTGGGTCGCAATATGATATGTCAATTGAATTGCGGTCGGTAATTACGAATCACCAAAGATGGATGGCTCGTGTAACCGGAGTTCCGTCTCCGCACTTGGAAGTTCTTAAGACTATCTACACTAACTATTGGACCAACTATCGTCTTAATTTAGCACGTAGTACTCTCCTCTTGACTCCCTCAAGGTCCTTCCACTACCCATGAATCGTAATCTGTTGATTGATTTATACTCAATATCAAAGTCCTCCGTTCTAAAGGTTTCGAGGATTTCTAAACGGACGTCATCTAAGATTAGTAAAAATGGACCTAAATATCGACAGGAAACAAGAGAACACTTTACCTCTAAAATGATGACGGCTTCCACCGTACACTGCGGTAACATGTCCCTCTTTCTTACGATTCTTGTACCAGCTTCTACATGATCCAGTCCACACCATCCGCTTGAGCAGTTCTTGCAGGTAGACGTTGTAATCATCCAGCGCCTGCTGTTTCACACAGACTGACCTATTGTAACGTCAGTCTGTTCGATCATATCATGGAGACTCGGTAGGCGGAGCATACTTGATATCTTCGGTTGCAATCTTCCTACACCACTTCAATATCCATTTGGCGACACAAAACACGCTGTCTAGAAGCGAGCCATGACCCACTGCCGACTATCAGTAATGCGACCCTACCAATTTAAAGTTCACTGACCTGGACTATTCGGTCCAATGAAGATAAAGTAATTCGGCATATTCGCCGCTGCAACTCCAAAGTACGCTTCCGGCGACTCCCCCCACGCTTCATGGAGCTGATAACCATTCCGCCCCTGCACCGTCCACGAGCGGCGGAAACTTGCGTCAAACCCGGTTGCGCAGACTATAATGTCAAAGTCAGTATAGTCTTGTGTAGTTTGAATCCCTGACTCGGTGATCTGAACGATTGGATTGAAAGTGACACGTGTGTTATCCTGACGGAGAGCTTCAAGGTAATCATCGCCTGGTGTTGGTCGTCGACATCCATATTCGTAGTCTGGAATTAGCTTCTCGCACAGCTCCTTGTCGTTGCCGAGACGTTCTCGCATACGGTTGTATGCATTCTCGAGAGCGGCTTTTTGAGCGGATGTCTCTTTGAAGAAGACATTCCAAAAGTTGTCTTGGCTGTGTATGACTTAGTAGGATTCTTGATGTTAGAGCTGCTACAAACCTGTTTTCAATCTCCTTACGAAACTTCCAGAGCGAGGCGGGATTCTCTCGAAACTCTCTCTTCTCATCTTCTGTAAAAGCAAAGTTTGTGCCGTCTTTTGTGAGTTCTGAGGCATAGTTGGCGAATATCCATGTTGGCGTACGAACATAGGTTGTCAGTTGGGCAGCGGTCTTTTGCAGATGCGGCAGGACTTGGACACCAGATGAACCGTTTCCAATGACTGCTACCTTTTTGTCTGCCACATTTATAGAAGGATTCCTGGGAATTTGTTATTAGAGATACGGCGGTAAAGGGAGTAGAGAGATGTACCAATCCGCAGTATGGACGATTTGTCCTTTGAAGTCATGGAGACCAGGAATATCAGGCCAATGCCAGTTACTAACGCCGTCAGTTTTTGATATCTTAATTGAACTCGCTGTGAGCATACTTTAGAAACCCCGAACCGTCGATCAATACATCACATTCGTCCTCCTTTTCCTCGCCGTCTTGAAATAACTTCAGATTCCATTTGCCTGCAGATTCATTCCAGGTAGCATCTGTCACTTTCGATTCAAATCTAACAGTCTCAGCTAAGCCATACTTATCTGAAGTTCTCTTGATATAAGCCCAGATTTCTGGTCCTGAAGCATAGAAGCTGGTCCAATCTGGATTTGGCTCAAAGGGGAAAGTGTATATGTGCGCTGGAACATCACACTGAGAATATGTCAGTCCATTATGCTTTTTGAGCCTATTCATGGAGTAAACGCACTGCCACGCCCGGGTATCGATTAACAAGCCACGTTCCACCAACATCGTGGTTCTTGTCATAGATAGTCAGATCAATGAACCCTTGAAGTGATTCGTTGTACTTTGCTTCATAAGCTAGCATCAGGCCTGAAAAGCCGGCCCCAACACAAACGATGCGTATGTTTCGGGGCTTGTACGCAGGCTCATCTAGCAGAGGAACCCAGTTCCTCGCATTGTGTGCATTGTTTTCCGCGGTAGCTTGGACTCTCATTTTGGCGTGATCTCAATTTCAGATAGAATTATGTAAGACAAATACAGTTATGCCAATCTTGATATTAGGACAGCCCGAGCCAAAACAGGCAGGATATTATATAGTTCGTGCCTATGTTACAAGGCATCATATGAATTTGACTATGTAAGAGGCGCAAGATATATGCCGTATACGGCTAGTAAGGCGACGTCCGTGTTTAGTCGAGTCCTTAGTGCAGCAGTCCGTCATTCTCTGTCACGGGCGAACGGCGCGGGCCGAACTACCTCGGCTCCGAACCACGCGCCGACACACATCATATCACGTCTACATCAGGAAATAGCTGCATTCAGAAGGATTTCAATCCGATAGAATGGAGTTTAGACAACTAAGACCTGCATAATCGGCGGACAACAGGTCCTAGCCAGGAGCATGTGGAGAACAGATTGCGCGGCCATTTCTAAACGATACGAGCCTGACAGGGGGCGGGACGGCTCGCTCGGCCCCCCATTATACGCATTAGTGTGAGCCGAGACTAGCCTATGTCTGCCTAGGCCGAGTGGAAACTCCTCTTGCCCCTATTCCTTTAACTTGGGCGGGGGAATCCGGGGAAACTGGGGGAAACTAATTGTCGATCGCTATGAAGTGTTAATATTTTTGCTTACTATTATAGGTCGGTCCGTATGCATGACGTCGTATTGGTATATTATCTATCATATTCTGAGTCATGAAATTGGCTGAGAGATAAGATTATGTCTTGGAATATGTCAGAATATCAAGGTTCACAATCCTATGTTAGTCACAGTGGCTCATAATGGCAGCAGCTGAGGAGGATCCATCAGCGGCGATACAGTCTGAAAATTCATGGTCTGTGAATGAGTTGATGGCTCACGAAAAGTGGTTTCCCGATATTTTGATTAATAACCAATACTGAAAGAGCATAGCAGTCACTGTGCAAGCTGCTAAGTACTTGCCATTCCATAAAACCATGATAGCCTTGTAAGTGATGAATAATCTGAAACATACGTAAAACCCAGAACGCGGAACCGCAATGATCTGACTATAACCATTATCATACCCTCCATGGCAACGACAGCAGTTCAGAGGAAGGTTTAACCGGCAGATCATCTACCGATAATGATCTGATTCTTACAGATAGGTATTATGATCAAAACCTGCTCCATCCGATCGGCGTTGCGGCTCAAACACGGCTCGAGCGGTAGATGATACTCCTTTCATCCACAACAACCATCACAAGACCCTCCATAATCCCACTATGGCAACTATTCGGGCCATGCCCGCGCGGTAGTTGAATATAGTTTTCCTGATAGCAACCATCACGGCAGCTGTACCCCTCAACACGAGCGTGGGGAGAACCTCAAGGGTCGAAATAAAGGGCGTAATTGATGCGAATTCCACTGCGAGAAACATCACGAGGTGCTTCATGATGCCCGAAGGAGGAGAAGCTTACGACACGGCTTAGGCGGAGATGCGCACCTATTCGAGCATTAGAATCTTTGGAGCTGTGGATATGGAGGTATGTACGACGCCGTTGGGATGCATCGCGGTGCTAGGATCAACATCCTCCAGTCAACCGAAGTTCCTCAAGTTGTTGATGATGTTTTGGGGAGGTTGATGATCATGATGCTTTTGGTGGTATGGGATCCACTGGGATAGCATCAATTTCACTGCGGTAATGGCGGAATGGCTCGAGATAGACGTCGGCGAACAGCTCAGGAAATGCCTCCTTTCCGTCCATGAGAGGGAACTATCGGTCTATGAGGGAACAAAATCAAAGATGTGTATATAAAGGGCTCAAGGACCCAGGTTAGCTACTCATCATCATCAACAACAATTCCATCATCGTATCCAATATCACTTGACTCGTCTTCTCACCATACAAGGTGCAATCTTTCAACCTCCATTACTATATCAAACTCCGTATGTAAAGGTTCACAGCGTACTTCATCTCGACTTCTTTCTAACAAACATCATAGAACCAAACCACCAAAATGCAGCCCCGTCTTGAACGTCTCCAGCCCATGCTCGGCAACCCTCTCTTCGAGAGCATCCTCTGGGGCCATGAATACGACCTCTCCAAACTCGACAACGATCTCCGCCAGAGAATCGAATCAGGCCAATTCAAGCGTCTTGTCTTTTACGGCATGGGCTGCTCCTCTGTCGTGTCCGACATCGTCAAGGGCTTCTTCCTCAACGAGAAGATCCCCCTCCACGTTCAGGTCATCAACGACTATGATCTTGACTGGTTCGTTGACCGCAATGTCATGAAGGACCCCACTACGCTGGCTATCATTGTCTGCTACAGTGGCTGGTCTGTTGAGCCTTGTTTGTTCTTTGAAACTATGCGTGAGATGACGGGGAACAAGAACTTGATTGTTCTTTCTGGCGGTGGAAAGATCCAACATTTGTGTGAGGAGCATAACACCTCTATTATCTTGTACAAGCTCCGTCACGCGGATCGCGAGTATCCTCTGTACCACGTCCAGCAGTTCTTCTCCATCTTCTTGGATCTCTTCCACAAGCTCAAGCTCACACCTTCTTCTTACCACAAAGAGCTACAGGATTCAGTCAACTTCTTGAAGACTGAGTTCAACGATGCTACTCTGAAGAAGGCTCAGGCTATTGCGGAAAGGTTGAAGAACAGTCGTATCGCGCTGCTTAGTACTGCTGATTGGTACGTCACGCTTCTTAAGCAGACAACTATGTTCTTCAATGAGATCGCCATGGTTCCTACACACCGAAACCTCCTGCACGAGTTCTCGCACACTGAAGTGGCGGCTTACTCCAACCCCTCTGAGAAGCAAGCCATCATCACGTTCCTTGACTCCAACGCAGATCAGTACACCAAGGACAAGGTCAAGACTCTCGAGGGTCTGTTTGGCAGCAAGGGCATTCCGCAGAACAAGAACATTGAGTTCATCAACATTGATCTCAACCAGGATAACTTCTTCAAGAAGTTCTTCTACGGCCACTTCTTCACAGTCTACGTGGCGTACTACTTGGGTATTCACTCGAATGTGGAGGGACGAGATTTGATCTCGATTGCGGCGAAGAACCCGTGGTGGAGCCAGCGCAACATTGAGCTGCACCCCAAGTGTGTTGATATCCCTGCTGAGCTCAAGGGCTAAATGGGCGATGTCCTGATGGAGCTGAGTGCATTGCAGGATGGGTGGATACGATGGTTTTCTCACTTTTCAACAAAGCGAGAACTGTCAAACAGGAATTGCTTAATGTCTTCTGCACAGCTGTGACACTCTGTCATTCTCTTTGGTGAATTGAAACTTGTATAGTCGTTCCTTTAACTAGTTTCAATATAGTAATGACAATCTTTTCACTCTGAGAAAATGGCTGATTTATTACACCGAAGGCTCTTCATGGGAGCGGAGCAAATCATTGTCCTTTTTACTTGTCAGATTTAACTATCAATATGTTTTATCTCGGGTAGAAAAACCTACATGGGTGTTATTTGTGGAGAGAAGATACCTAAAATTTAACCTTATAAGAAACGCTTCTTCCGTGTGAAATCTCAGACTTCGTTATAAGCAGTGTGGCCGAGTCGAATGAAAAAGGCCACTTACGCGCTTGACTTGTGTTCCACTTTCTATGTTGGTAATAATCTACATAATGCGCTTCTGAAATATCGACTTCATATGCAAATACATGTCCATCAACCATGCTACGAAGACCAAGATAGTCATAACAGTAGCAACCCACGATATGGCACTGGATTCTAGTTCCTCCCCGATATACACCGTAGCAATCGTGAACCCAACATTTGGAAAGACAATCGCCCACCAAGGAAGCGCAAAACTCATCTGCTGTCGAGACTTATCCCCGCGGAGTTTTGAAACCAAAAGGGGCACGTGCGCAACCGCGGCAATTGCGAAAAGCCAAAAGGTAAATAACCAGAGGAATATTCCTACCCACAACGCCATGATGTTCAGCGTCTCTGCTGCAATGGGATGCTTCGCGAAGTAGCCGTGCCCATCTGGGATTGCTTTTGCGCAGCCGATCAGGGCTATGATGGTATAGCCTGCAGAACCGACGGAGATAAAGAGGCCTGGTCTGAGATTGACAGGACCGAGGCCGTTGACGAGAAGGTTGCCGACAAAGTGGGGGAGGAAAAGTAGACACAGGATCCAGCCGAGACCCTCGAACGCAATTCCAGCAACTATGATGGGTATTCGTTCTGATGGAGGTTGATCCGCTGCGATTACTGACGCGACAGTTCCGGTAAGCATAGTGTTGTAAATCATCAGAAACATCGGAGAGCTCATGCTACCAGGTGCAAACGGCGCGAGAGAAAACATAACCACAAAGATAACAACGTTATACGTCAGCGTAATAGCACCATAAGTCCAGAAGAGAACCCGAACGGTATCGACAAGCCAGGACCCAGCGTGAGGAACACCAAAACTCTGTATCCCCATGATAATCGTCGCCATCGAAAGCCACAGCGAGCCAGTAAAGTACGCTTCAGGCGGTTTCGTCACAGACTTGAGTAAGCTGGCCGGTCTCCGAACAAACCGACATACCATTGCTGTGCAGAAGAGAACGAACAGAACAAGGTTGAGAATGAACACCACGACGCCAATGGTATGTAAACCGCGAAATGAATAAGGGCTCTTTGAAAGCATCAGGGCCACACCGCCTGTGGACTGCGTGCAGGTGAAGTTGCCCCATGTGAAGCGATCGACCAGTGAGATGGCGCGTTCATTTTTAGGTTCAGGATTGTTGGGCTGGGTCGCGGATTTGGGGAGCTCGTCTTGCGGCATGGCGAGTCTGTGGTAATTGAAGGTCAATCATGGAGTGGAAAGATGACGTTGGAAGTTAGGAGGGGTAGGTTGGCGCGTGTGTTGAAGTCAAGTCAAGGTCAGTATTTATATCCGTGCTGGACCAACGCGCGGGAGACAAGGATTGTGGGTCCAAGACGCCGAGGCATTTCAGATCTTGATTTTGTTGCTCAGCCAATCGGGTTTTTAGGAAATAGTATCCACGGCGCCACTTAATCTCGCAAGCGATGAAAGAATCTGGGGTTCTACGGGCAACGCGAAAGACCAGCATCGGTCCTGATCACTATAGCTGTCTGTAGATGACCAATGATAAAGTATTGTGATTAAATTTATAATTTGATAACTAAGTCTAAGTAATCTACATTTCAGATGTCCAGGATATTGTTGGAATATGTGAGAGTAAATTACAGAACGCATTTGTCACATTAGTGCTAGCTCAATCCAGTTATGCGCAATTGCGGAAAACGAAGAGAAGTCTTTCTCAGCCGCAGTGTTCCGATCTGTCTGACCGTTCATTGGCTAGCAACGTGCAACCGTGCACAGTACCTGATACAGCTATTCATTGGGTTCAAATACAAGCAATGCCCCGTATTGAATGGCAATCAGTTCACCGAGTTCTGCTTTTGTTGTATCTATCTACCTGATTGAAACTGAATCAGCTACAAGCTAGCATGCCGTCCACTCCAAGCTCTGCAGAGCCCGGGGCAGAATCCAAGTTCCTGCCCACGGACCAGTACCCAACACCTTTGGACTCAGCTGGTGACGTAACGAAATGCTCAAAACACGAAGGAACAGATTGCAACCCCATGAGCTCCGTGCCACCAAAAGCAAGTTTTATGCCAACCCCTGAAGACTTATTCTGTGGTTTCCCTTTATCCCCGCCCACAACAATTGGGGGGGAGAGTTCCGTTAGCTCCCCTTCATTCTTGCCACCGGGCCTTCGCCCTGCACTGGGTAAGCAGTTCACATGTATTTGCGGTCACTACACCACCAACCGGTCATACAATATTCTAGTAAGTTAAGGTAACCTCGAAATCACTCCAGCGACATCTGTTTAATGCTATGCTATTTATAGAGACACCAAAGGTTAAGAGGCTGTGGGAAACGACGTGAGGGAAAAGAAGAAGATCCAATGTCAGAGGCGACAAGGGAGAGCGACTCGACCAACGGCTTAAATCAAGACATACATAAGTACACTGACGATTCGCTTTCACGGCCGGGTTCCGTCCAACGCAGTTCGGATAACTTACAAATACCAACCCAAGGCGGGGAATACCGACCTCAAATCAGATCACCCAAACATGGAGTTAAAAGCGAAAGTCCCGAGGATATTCCTGGGTATCTTGATGCATTGTGTTCTCCCGAGCCTGGCCCATCGTCTGCGAGTGAGGAAAAACTTGACCAAGATTCCTCTCCAAAGCCTGACAGCGATGAAAGTTCTTCCATCACAGATATTTGTGTCGATAATCAGAAGAGTCTGATGGTTGAAAAGATTGTCTTCGTTGCAGCGCAGTGGCTGCGTCTAAAGTTAGGCGCATGGCGTAAGAACGCTGGTGACAATTCAAAAGACGCACCGAGGACATCAGAGGCACTTTCGGGCTCACATCTCCCTAGTGAGCCATCTAACACTATTAACTGTGGAAATAAGAAGAGAAAAGCAAGGGAAAGGGACAGTTACGAGACAGACAACGAGGGCGAGGATGGGAACAGGGAAGACCAGGGGGGCAGCCATATGTTCATTCAACAACACGAGAATCTGAAGTACGCTTGCCCGTACTTCAAATACAATCCGGCAAAGTACAAAGACTGGAGAACATGTCCAGGTCCTGGCTGGAATGACGTCCATCGAGTAAAGTAGGTGTGAGCAAATCACCTCCTAGCATTTAGTTCTAATATTTGGGCAGGGAGCATCTTTATCGACGTCATAAGCAACCTCAATATCGTTGCGCCCGTTGCTGGCAACCCTTCACGGATCAGCAAGGCCTGACGCACCACCAAAGAGCCGATGAACCATGTCCACTGCGAGAAATGGGATATGTAGAGGGTTTTGATGCAACGCAAGAAAGAAACCTGAGATCACGAAAGCGAGCTAGCCAAAAGCTCTCAGAGACCGAGAAGTGGAAGCGAGTCTTCAAGATTCTATTCCCGCACGTGCTTGTCGATCATATCCCCTCTCCATGTAAGTTGACCCGGTGCAACAAGAGGGCTTCCTGTATCCTTACATCGCTAACCACTTTTAGTCTATGATTACAGCCAAGTGTCACAGAAGGAGGATGCCTACCGACACCCTGAATCGGGATCTCTGGCGCAGTATGAACAGTATATGTTGAGGGAAGTGCCGCAGCGTCTTCGACAAGTTTTGGGGAGGGAGTTAGATCGAGACCTGACCGTTGTGGAGGAGAACCTGAGGCGAAGAGCTGGTGACTGTGTCAGGACCCTAATCGAGGAGGCTTTCCAAGAATTGAGGCAAATTAGGCGCCTGGGCAGTCCAGGTCAAGGGCCTGAAGCTAGCAACGATATGCCTGCACTGGCTGAAGGACCTCAGCTTCTTGTTTCTGAGCTGCCTAGTGGTGAGGGTGCCAACCCACATTTTGAGGGACAGGGAGAAGCGTGGCCAAATCATTTCGACTTGGACTCTTTTGATCCGTCCTCTCTCCTTGAAGAGCTGCAGTTCTCATTTGATAATGGTGATTTGATTGAAGATCTATTAAGGTCTGGGGAGGATGGTGCTGGTGAGGCAACGAAACAGTCTGATTCTGGATATGTATCGAATAGTCCTGGATAGTCTAGTACCGCTGTTGCAGCTTGGTCGTGCCTATTATAGTCACATGGTACAGGTCCAGGAGTTTCAGCCCTTCTGTGAATAATTGTTGATAGATGGCTTCACTAGATACTTTTCTCAGATTTTGTCTGGTGCAGGAAAGCCACAGAATAGTCATTAGATACAGGTTAGTTCCTAAATGATCTCGACCGGCAGAATCCTTCTATATACATTCCACCCATGTTCTTCACCCCTCTGCGTACTCCTCACCACGAGGTTACGTCTCATCCACCTCAAATATAATCTTAATAACCTCAGGGTGCCCATCTAAGGGACTAGTTTTGGCGTAAAATTGCAGAGCCTTTGCATAGAACCCGGGCTCGTTCATCTTCGCTTCTTCGGCATCCTCTCTGATACTGTCCAAAATGGGCATATTATCGCTCGGCGATGGACTGATGATGACACCATTTTCAACGTTTCCTTCTATGTGATATCTTGCCCACACAGCATCGCCATATCTTTGCTCTCGAATGGCATCGACATACATTGTAGCCCATGGCTCGACTGCGGGCCATTTCCTTGTCAGAACGTCGTGGATCGATCGGTCGAGGAAGAGCTGTTCGACAGGTGAAGTTTCGTCTATGAGGCTCATGTTGGAATTTTCTAAATATTTTAGCCAGTTTTTTATCATAGAACGTGGCATTGGAATTACGTACAAAGACCGTGTTGCGCAAGTTGTGCATCAATCTGCAGAGCCTATGGAGGAGATGATAGAATGCAAGAATGACAGGGTGAGGGGTTGAAATAACTCGTATTGAAGAATGACAACAAGATTAGGCATCGGGCAGGGATTAGCGAACCAGTCGCCTCAAGCCACATCGGGTAGACCAGCAGCACCAACCAACAGATATCTCGGAGAAATGGCCCCAAAGTCCGAACTGGCCTAAACTAAGAACAAAGAAATGCTTGAACCATCAAACTAAAAAATTACATCTCGACCTTGAAGCATTATTTCAGGTGCCTGCCCCGAATGCCAAACCAAGTCATGCAGAGTGAACATTGACTATATGCCTTGATGACAGTCGTCGCGATCAGGAACATGCAAGATGTCCCGTGACATCTACATATCCATTCAACGTCATCTTCATTTTTAGGCCAAAATAACCCAACAATTGATTTCTTCTCTAATAAAGATACAAGAATAGTGGATGGAGATCTACTTCATTACCCTCAGCATCGATGCCATCAGCGGCCGCTCTACACCCTACAGCAGCCAGAATCAAAACATAAGTATTAAGTATACATGGTGCAACATAAAATGCGGGTATCTCTCTTATCTAAAGTACTCAGATTTTTTGGCAAGTGTAGACCGCAATCTATGAAGTTTCAGGTCCTCAAATACTTGTCCTAGTGGTGCTGGCTGCTGTACGCTGTGTGCGTTCCCATTGGTTGCATTTGAGGATGGGCTTTGTCCCTATTCAGGCGCTACGAAAATTTCCATCGAATGATCAACTTCATGAGCCTATTACGGAAGGTGGCCTAAATCCTATTTTGTAGTTCTGGTAGAACTCTCACTTATTTTGAGGCTTTTCCAAGACACTAGCTCCTTCGCACCAAATGTGCCTGGCTTAATCCTCCAGCACTGCCTAACAGCACACGATCCAAAAGCCATATAAACAATAGCAGCAATCATTTATGCTGTTTCTTTTTCTTCCTTCACTTCCAACTGCCCCCCCAAAACATATCACGATGCGAAGCCTACATTATCTCTTGTCAAGCCTGTCTATCGCCGCTGTCACATTGGCGAACCCTCTTGTCATTCCTGAACATGAAGGCAGTCTCGCTATAAGACACAGCACCACTGATGACTTGGACAATATCCTGCCAAATCTAGATGTAAGAGCTGTCAAGAAGCCGTTCTATGCTATCGCTCATCGATGTAACGACATAAACGCTGTTCAACGCGCTGTAAACGACGGTGCCAACGCCCTAGAGATGGACTTATTCTCAGAAAGCAAAGATGGCTGGTGGGCCTCGCACGATGGGCCAAGCAGGAATGGCAATAGAGCGAAAGAAATGTTTGATACTATCGCTGCTCATCGCAAGGCTGGCAAGGCCATTACTTTTGTCTGGCTTGATTTGAAGAACCCCGACGCCTGCGATCCCAGCAAACCGGCAGAATGCGGTTGTTCAATCGCGGCCCTTAGGGACCTAGCCAGGCAGATCCTTGCCCCTCAAGGTGTTCGCGTCCTGTATGGATTTTACGGAAACGAGAATGGCAACGCATACCGACTTCTACAATCCGGCCTCACTGCTAACGAGGCTCTGAATGTAGATGGCAGATCGGCTCCCCTGCAGCAATTCTTCAACAACAAGGGGCCTTCCAATATCCAGAAGCGTGTAGCTTCATATGGCTGGATGAACCTCAAAGAAGGATTTGGCGATTGCACAGAGTCGGGAGATGCACATCTGACATGTACTCAGCTGCGCCAGGAGGTCACTAGTGGCAAATTCGGAAAGGTATTCAGTTGGACGGCGGTGGTGGATCAAGTGCAGTTGGTTCAGAAGCTCATGGGCGTGGGTATTGACGGTATTATTTATGGATTGGATGGCGCTCCTTATGGCGGGAGTGCTACTCAAGCTCTTGCGCAGATCCGCAGTTCGCTGGCGCAGAATGGAGGATACCGATACGCTGGGGTCAGCGATAACCCATGGTAGTTCTCTTCTCAGTGAGAGTACATGCAAGGACTTTCATTGTCACTGACAAATTATAATACTGTCTGCGTATATGCTATGATGACAGTACATCCCGTTCTATAGTATCCAAATCCCATGTTCTAATCCCCTCTGTCTCAATTTCTATTTTTGTAATCAACACAATAGACAACTCCCCAATTGTATCCATAATATGCTTCTATCATACGCCGTCCTAAAGAGCTTTAAGTTATTATCTAGAAGTGTTATTTGCAGTCAAGACTTGTGGCTGGGAGCTTCAATCAGCACGGAGAACTTAATTATATCAATACATATCTTTCTCATCCCCTAACTAATTGTCCACAAACTGCAATGGCTTTGGGCTTCCAAACTTGAAAGAAAAGTCATTCAGGCCCTGTTCCTTCCTCATCTTGGACATACCATTGAAACCAATTCATTTGCTCCTGTTCTGAGATAACGACTCGCATGAAAACTCCGCAAGACCACCTCACGCGAAAGCGATCCTAGTTGACGACGATCGTTTGGCTTGACATAAAAACGTCGTGTCAACCATTCGATGTGCTCGGGCAAAACCTCATCCGGAAATACCGGTGGCTTTTCCTGGCTGTCCGCGGTAAACTTGGACCACGGCCCGACCATGCTTAGCATGCTCAGTTGAGCACGTACGAGTGCCATGGAATCATTAGGCGGTACTACTTCTCCATACTGCTGTTCTGGCTTGTTTGGATCGGTGAGCACTGATGCGGTTGTTCCAACCTCTGTGGCAACTATTGGAACTCCAGCCAAGGCTGCTTCACCAATAGCAAGCGGGAGACCTTCAGACGTTGACGAGTTCATCAACAGCCACGCATCTTGCAGTACCACTTTTGGGTCACCGAATCCAGCTAAGACAGCCTTTCAGGAAAGGCGGGATTCAGCTATAACCTTTTCCATCTCAATAGCGTAGTTCGGCTGTCGGTCCTTGGCGCCGTACACGACAAGCTGGTAGTCTTTGAACCCCATGCCCCTAAGATGGCGATCTTGACACCTTTGATAAACTGCACGGTGGAGAGCATTACCACTGTGGGCTTATCAGTGCGAACCTTATCAGCTGGTTTGAAGCGTTCCATGTTGCTAATGCCGTTGACGATAGGGTCGGCCTTGCGCTGGAACATATTTCTGCTACCAATTGCGCCGCTATCCGTACCCATTTCAATCTCCCACATACTGCCGATTGATTAACAACTCTTTTGATAATCTTGTGCTGATGGAAGCGACAAATTACGGGATGAAGACGGAGGTGCAGGGCATGATGACATCTGCGTGAAAATAAGCAAGACGAGACGCCATGCTAATGCCAGCAAGTAGCATAGACTGGACCAAAATCGGTGACTGAGACTGTGCTAGACTAATGTTAAGGCACGTCTCACGCCAATAGATAGCATAGTCCCGGATCCCAAAAGTGACATCTTGTTTGCACTGCAAGATCATGCCATAGAGCCCCGCTTATCCCATGGTGGGTGCTTTGAAAGACACGAGGACACTCTTCAGGAACTTGGACAGTGTAGATAAAGAGATAAGCCATGTAGATATTCAGTGTATCTCGAGAATCCGACGTGCTGGAGCGCTCCATCTCGAAACAGTCTGAGACGCTAGCAATGTTGGGGTCGTTGTAAGGAATCAACCATGCTCTCATCCAGGCTCGATAAACTTGGCCGGACCTCCAAGTAGTTCATAATTACTTAAAGGGAAATGAGGCGGGGTTAGCGCGAGGCTGTCACGATATTAGAGATAAACTTAACCCAATTGCTTCCGCAGTAACCAATTGAACCTTGTTAAGCATCATAGCTTAATAGTTTCGGCACACAAAACCGACTTAGTTGGTCCATTGAGGAATAAAAGTTTCTCATACGTCAAAATCAGTCTTCAAAGTCTTCCAGTTTCGCTCCAGGTCACGACAGTCGACCAAGAGATCCATGATATTCTTGCAGTCGCCGACGAAGTCTGCAACCCCGACAATCCCAAGCACAAGCCGAGCAACTTAGGCCATGTTTACACATATCAGCTAATACGATGTATCTATTTCTTACTGTAGATACGGTCTTTGCTTGCGAGGAGGACCCAGCTGTGTCTGAAGCCCTGAGATAAATAAGAAAAGTCATGGCTTAGCAGCCTATCAGAGGGGTCGTCTCGGATGAAACGTGCCGTTGAGCGGCCTTCATGTTCCAGTTCCAAGCCACACCACTGTTAGCGCGGCTGAGAATCCAATTGAAAGTGCAAGTATTTGTTCCCCCCTGCTGTCTCGGATGAGGCATGCCGTTAGTGTGGCTGAGAATCCAATCGTTAGGATCGATCTTTGTCACTCCCTGCGTTATCTTTCTACTATTGACTTCCAAACAGGCTCGTGCCAAGCCTCATGGTAGGGCAGATTCAGCAGAGTACTGCAGTCAAGACAGGGGATGTAAAGTCAAATCCCAGTAGTGAGGTCAAGGCCTACCAGGCTTGGCATTATATAAAGGCACCTCCATACTGGATCTGCGCTCTGGCGTGCATTTTCCCAACTAATCCTTCGTCTTCCAAACTTCAACGTTAACCTACAATGATTGCTTTTTTGCTCTTCTGCGCGGCTCTGGTCGCCGCGGATGTCCCCTTTCCCAACCTAGGACCGGAGCTCAGCGAAGACATCGGCTTTAAGGAAACCCGATACAATGAGTGCAATGCATTTATCCAGACTTGTGCTCCGACTATCTCTTCCTGCGCGTCGGTGATTTGTAAAGAATGCACCGGCCTTGGACAAAAGGCACTCAATGCCTGCTGCGCGACAGAGAGCGAGCCGGCGTCCTGTCTTGGGACTGCCCTGCGTGTACCTAATCAAGCTGATGCCTCCATAACTACATCAGATTCTGGCGCTACGGCATCATCGCAAGCCGTCAGTAGTGCGACCCAAACCCAGGCATCTACGTCGACCGAGACGTCTTCCGGGCAAGCAGCGGAGTCGTCTAAGAACGTGGGGCAGATACTTTCACACGTGAGTTGTAACCTTTGATTGAGGTAGCGAAAAGAGAACTGTAGACTAAGATATAGAGCAGGCGGATTTAAGTCTCGCTGGGTTTATGATGGCGTGGGTATTGTACATCTTCTAACGGGGACAAGTACTGTGTGTATTTTAGGCCGCAAAGTGAATGTCTTGGGAGCTCTGATTGTGAGCCCATATCTACCTAGTCACATCTGCAATGAAGTACAGTGATATCAAGGAGTGATCTTTCGAATTTTACTATTATCTTAAGCTTGGGTCTACCCACTAAGGTGAAATAGAAAGACAAGCTCATTTCATGTCAGCTAATCAACCCAGTCAATTGAGAATCCCTTTGCGAATACTTTGTCTTCGCCTAAAATCGCATTGCTGCAGTCCATCATTTGTGAATTTGCCTAAGAACACGAGACCTCGACTCCGATTGTAGCCCACTTTTCAGAACCAGTCTCCGGCGGAGATTGAAAACCGTCATTAATTCGGGTACTTGATTGCATCCCTTTTTGGGCCCGCGGCCATAAGTTAAGTTTACGTCTGCCTGGTAAGGCCTTGCTCCCCTAGAAATGTCCCAGGAGTGTTGACAGAGCCAATCTAAGCACTCGTCTCTGAACCGTCGTTAGGGATTTACGATCAAAGGTAAACGTTGACTAAAAGAAAGCCAAAAGTGAACGGCTGAAGATCATCGGTAGCTGTGAGAGTAATGATAGCATGAAGAGGTGCGCGCTAAGAGAAGACTGGGGCCAATGCAGTCTTCGCCTCTCCAAGAATGTTGGTTGGTCGTCAGTGTTAGGAACATCCCTGTACTGTGGTGGGGAAAATCTGGCCGTCTTGGCCGATTGCGTTAAAGGCTCCAAGGACTGAAGATGAGGTGGAAGTAGGAGCAATGGTGGATGAGATCGCTGCATCTGACGTGATGGAGGATGTGACGGTCATAGTGGCCGCATTAGTCGAGGTAGATACCGATTCTGCGACAGAGAGGCTCGTCGGCTGAAGAGAGCTTTTGTCGACTGACGAAGTTGCAGGCAGGGTGAAAGTCTCCGAATGTTCAAACAAAGTTGACGGGTCAACAGTGGCAGTCTCAGAAGCTTCTAGCGCGTTGACGAGGCGATGGTCGCTAAGTCGATGATGTGAGCACGCAGTTTCTCCATAAGTTCATGGAACTTACCAGACGCACTTGGCTTGCATAGGCCTGCTGCTGCACTGCTGCACCCCGGTCAAAGGCTAGTGAGCCCAAATCGATGTAGCGCATTGCAAAGAACGGATTGAGTAATGAATGGCAAGATTTACTGGGCAGAGAGTAATTAACAGGGCTGACCAGCCTAACGAGGGACAAGAATAAGTGGTAAGAAAAGAAGTATATTCTCAAGAGGCCGACATTCTCTTTTGACATAATACCATCATAGGAGGGTGAGTGCTATCTCAGTGGGCGGAGGAGCTTTGGGAATAAACTGATGAATATTATATAGTACGTTACTCAAAACGTTATGGATAAGACTCCACTCAGCTCTGATGCTAACTTAGAGAAATGACTCTAAATATCAGAGTGGCCTAAATTGAGATAAAATAAATCCTTATTTAACCCAGTAGACTGAATAAATTACACTTCGTGATGCTCTAGGCCCGAAGACAACGGTTAGTTACCAACTCTATGTCAGAAAGGCTGAATGTACGTAGTTACTACTCGCGTTTGTTCAAATACCCCTTGAGAGCATCGTCCAACGTCCTGCTCTCCCTCAATGGAACTGCATTTCCCTTCTTCGTCAACCCAATCTTATTGTGCCAAACAACCTTCATGCCAGCATTCGTCGCACCCTCAACATCCCCTGCACTTCCAGCAACGAAAAGAATATCTTCTGCCTCAACCCCCAACTTGGGCAGAATAGCGTAATATGCTTCCCTAACAGGCTTGTAAAACCCACTCTCCTCAGCGGTAACAGCAGCATCAAAAGTAAACGGTGTCGCAAACCCAACACTAGCCTGCTCCTCAACACCGCGAATAGCGATATATCCCGAGTGCTTGGAGCAATTGGTAATAACACCGAGTTTATAGCCCTGCGCTTTTAAAGCTTGAAGAACAGAAGGGACTTCCTCCCACGCTTTGATACTAGACCAGTTCTTGAGGAGTGCTTCAGGTGCTGATGGCGGGAGACCGACTTCAGCGGCGGCTTGTCTAACGAGGTCTTCGTAGGGCTTGTAGGAGCCAGTGCCAAAGGTGATTTCGAGGTAGCGCTGACGCCAGCGGCCGCCGTCTTGGTGGGTCTTGGATGGGGTTGATGCGTCCCATAGATCCCAGGAGTTTAAGAGGCCAGTGAGGAGATCGAAGACAATGGCTTTGGGTTGCCAGTTTTCATCAGTTACGGCGCTCATCTTGGTGAATTTAGTGTGGTGATGTAGTTGTAATTCGATGTGGAGAGGGTATTTACTGAGAGAGGAGATATTTATTGTATGGCAAAAGACCATGGACCCCGCCTGCTTAAGGGCGCAGTTGACATGCAGTTGATTTTAAGAGCGATCTGCCAAGTCATTCCCCCAGTTTTTCGTGATAATACCAAGACAATATGATAAGTAGTCGGTCAATTCATAATATTGGCCGAAGCTCGGTAAAGGATACCGAATCGTTTTTGCCACTGTCCCGAATTATGACCAGGGTCTCCTTGGTTATTTGATTAGCTTGACATACCTTTATACTCTACTTCCTCTATTCTGTATTAAAGACAGAAAATACTCCATGATCTCTAGTGCTTACCTGCACTTGTATGTGTCTGATTCTGCGGTCCCGATCTTGCAAAGTTAAGAAGTTCAACAGCATAGTCTAACAGGCAAAATTATAGGGCCTCGCAATCCTCGATGAGCGAAATGACCCAACACGCGACGCTCTATTTTAAGCCCTCTGAGCCAGTAACAGAGTCGCGTTGCATAACTCGTATTTATATTTGTATTTCACAACAGTAATAGCCTGCATTAAGGCGCAGTCAAGTATTGTGATGGTTGCCAAACTACGTGGATGCATCATGTTCACGAATGAGGTTGGAAGCTAAAGGCGACTGTGCTATCACCGCCTCTTTAGATGGCTTTCTTTGAATGGCTGCCATAGAACTAGTGATGAAACCCTGAAATCTTCCCCAACAATTACGCAAGCATCCTCCATCTTTTAAACTCTAAAACACTGTAGTAGGGATTATTCGGACAATTGAAAAGTTCCATAAGTCCGCAAATCCATAATTACCATAGAAAGAAAGAGCGCGTACCGGAAATTCGCCGTACGCCATCACAACATTGTCAGTCCTTGTGTTGTCTAGCATAGGGTTTTTGACTGGTTGAAAATGCATAGGTCCTAACTCTAACCAATTGTAGAAGAGTTACATAACGGTAATATGAAAATCCAAGCTTCTTTGGGATCTTGACGGCGGCCCGGCGGCTTACTGCAACTTCACTAGGGTGATTCTGATGGCGTACGAACTCCCCGGTCGTATTGCTTCAGGTAAATTGTGCTGTTCCCCGAACATATCCTTCAGCTCTATATAAAGGGTTCTAATACCTTCCCTTTATTCACCAAGACACAAGTTCGCTTTCAACCTGCCCATACTTATTTCTACTTCATAAATCATTAAAACATCCTACAATGCCCGAATTAGCCGCATCCGACTTTCACGGAGAACAGAATGTCGTCCCTGTTGCCCCCAACGTTCCTGTCGACCCGTCTGTCAATACATGGTCACGCTTTATCACTACGTTCGAGGCGTCTGAGTTCACCGACTGGATTGACGAGAGCCTGTCGTGGAAGAAGACTTGTTATATTGGTGACTGGTCCCCCCTCCTCAAGATGAGAGTCCGGGGCCCGGACAGCAAGACATTCTTCGAGTATCTCTCAACGAACCACTGGCCAAACTTCCAGCCAAACCAAGCCAAGCATGCCATCTTTTGCCGAGACAACGGAACGATCATTGGGGAAGGAGTTCTCATGATGCTCGATCATGATGACTTCATTTTTACTTCTGTTCCTGGAGTCACCTGGGCGGCCTATCAGTTTCACCACGGAAATCGAAAGTTCAATGCCACAGTCGATATCGTCTCCAACGATTGGTATCTTTTCCAGGTTCAGGGCCCCAGCAGTGTAGCAGTGATGGAGGCGGCAAGCAAGTCATCGGTTACCGACCTCAAATTCATGCATTCCAGGGAGATGTCCATCGATGGGCATAGCTTTCTATGCCTTCGGGCGGGCGTATCCGGCGAAAGAGGCTTCGAACTCTGGGGTCCAGCTGAAGAAGCGCACGCTGTCTATCGCGCCATCTTGTCGTATGGGTCTGAGTTCGGTATTCGTCAACTCGGCTACCGTGCCAAGACAGTGAATCACGTTCGTTTCCCCTTACTTGTTATGACTATTAAATTGACTTGCAATGCTTACCGGGTTCCAGGTGGAAGGGGCGTTTCCTACTCCATGGCTCGATTTCCTCCCTTCGTTTCACGGAGATGACCTCGATATGGTTGAATACCGTCAGTTTCTTCGAACCTCAGGCTTGGTCTCTCCGGCCGTGCTGCATATCGGAGTTTCTGGTAATTATAGCTCTCGTCCGTCTGCACATCACCGTACACCATTTGACCTTGGATGGGGCTGGCTTGTTAACTTTGACCATGATTTTATCGGCAAAGAAACCCTGAAGAAAATAGCCAGTGACCCCCCCAATGCCCTCGTGACCTTGGAATGGAACAGCAAGGATGTTACAGATGTATATGCATCTCTCTTCTGCAACGAGACGCTGGACTTTATGGAAATGCCACGAGAGTGGGGAGGTGTGAGAGGAAGTGGTGTCTATGGTGATGACAGACTTATAGGATGTGCCGTCTCACGCTGCTATAGCTACTGGTTCAAGAAGATGATCTCTCTTTGTATCATCGAGGTGAAGTACTCAACACCCGGAACAGAAGTTATGGTCAAATGGGGGAATGACGGGAGTCCACAAAAGATGATCCGCGCTGTAAGTACTGGGTCCAACCGAATGCTCGTTGCCTGCTCTCAATCAACCTCTGACATTTATTCACTAGGTAGTCCAGCCTGCGCCATACAAAGAAGACCAGCGAAAGAAGCCGCTTGTGGAATAGGAATAACAAAAGTGAGCTTCTTAGTTAATCTCATTTGAACTATTTAGAAAGTTTTTCTAGCTTCAGTCCTACTGCCTATAGTACTATAATATATACAGGAGATCAAAAAATAGTTATAATAACAATTTAATAGTATTTTTTACCAGCTTGAGACAAGGCTTACCTGAGTTTCTTACTTTCCGTCACTGCTTATAGTTTACCGCCTTCACGACAGATAGGATAAACGTCCAATACCAAATAATGG